>CM035409.1:89899857-90182357 GCA_020310875.1 Ceratopteris richardii | reverse complement strand
CAAGGGTGTGCCGACGAAGAGGTTTCCTAATCTATCATGGTTATGGTGTTTCTAGAGTAAAGATACTTACCATGGTGAAGGGTCGATCGATGTTTATCTCCTCATGTTGTACACCGAGCATTTGTGATGGAACATAGTCAATGAATGTTCATGTTGATGGTCCCTGAGTGTTTGGTCCTGTCTCCTCTTTGCAAAGCAAAATTTGCCAAATATTGAGAATTGAGTTTCTTTATATTTCTTTAAGGGGAAACAATAGTTGTGGATGCCATGTTCATGCCAAGTGCTTGACATCTTGAACTAAGCATGACTCATTCATGTACCATGAGCCAATCCTAGGAAAAAGCTCTCTCTCTCTCTCTCTTTTCTCTCTCTTTTCTTTTTTCTCTTCCTTTTTTTTTTTTTTTTTTTGAGGAGCAATGTCACCAAACAAGGAGACAGATGTTAGTATCAGAAAAAATAATTGACATATGTCAATGTGCTCTTGTGCATGGGACTCTCAAATCTGTCTATGCACGGCCATGTAATGTGGCCCTATATTAATGCATACTTTGGAAGTGCATGACCTGAATGGTGCAAAAGACAGGTTTGTGCAAGGAGCACATGGTTGTCGCAAGTTGCGGCTCTCAATGTTGCTTGGAGATGTGGACTTTGCTGGAGGTATCCATTGCATCTTGAAATGATGTAAGCATGTGATTGTTGAATGACAGCTGCTCCTTCCTCTTTATGGGGATTCATTTGAGAATGGTCCTCGACTGTTTGGTGATCTCCATTGGCTGCTTCATGTTCGGATGGTTTCTGGAGGGTTTGATCCTTCATGGTTGGCTCTTTGGTTTTGATTTTGTGGAGACTCTGGAGGGCTTGTCCACTTAGAAATGAGGCTTTTTAGGGACCCATTTACCAGTGATTCTACTCGTGCTCATGGGTGAAGATGTGTTCGTGAGTGATGTATAAGAGTGGGTATCAGCTGTTCGAGTGAGTAAGGGTTGTGGTTTCTGTGTAGCTATTTGAGCCCACAAGCAAGCCTTACGCACCCAAATTTGTCTAGATTATGGGTCAACCTTCATCGACTTCTTGGGTACCCAGATAGACTTCACTTTCACAGAAGAATCTTTGGAAGACTTCTTATTAGTGTCGTGTCGTTGATCACTATTAGGAAGTTGAGTCACTGGTTGCGACTTGACCGCGTCATGATGCTCGCCTTTCCGCACCCACATTTGTTTTGGTGGCTGGGACACTTTGCTCTGCACTTTTGACGCCAAAATTTGGTGTAGCTCAGTGATGAGTAGCACCTCCTTTAATTTCAATCTGGGAAGATGTGAGGATGGTATGATGACCTCGAGCAAGTGAAGGCACAAGTGCGTGAGTGAGAAGCACACTAACATGCACACACATACACACACACGCGCACACAAGGCAAGAAAAAGAGTGAGAAGCAATGGAGTTCTTTAGATTACTTTAAAAAAGCTCATACAAGTTCAATTCTATTACAAGCTAACCCCAAAAATGAGCTCTCTAGCTCTATTTATCGTTTTTGTCTAGATTTTGGCCCTGTCCAGACCTAGTGTCCGACCTAGTTAAAAATTAGGTTCTAGGGGTCTATTTGGGAGCTCAAATGAAGTCTAAAAATTATGAAAATTGATAGGGTGCTACTTGTAAAGCTCCTCAAGCTCAAGGACTCCTTGGCTTGCACAAAATGGAGCTACAAAAATATGAAATGGTATTTACAATGATGATTAGTGATGAGAATCACTGTTATAAAGATGTTGATTTGGAAAATTTTGAAGGGCCTATCTGCCAGATCTACATCAACTGCTCTGTCTACTTAATCCTTCGCTATGCTCTGACTCTCTCCGCTGACTTCCTTGTCTCCTCAGTCCTTGGGTGCCCTAACTGTTATCAAGACCCCCCCTCTCTCGCGTCTGTCGTCCCTGACAGACCCTTGTTGCTAGGAGTGCTGGATGTAATATTCCACAACATGAGTGGCAAGCTGATGTTCTTGTATGCGTAGTCCTCTGGCCAAGTCTGTCATCATGCGATCCCAATCAATTGGTCCTGGAATGTCCGGATGTGGCAGACGTAACTGATCTGCATGGATGGCTTGTTCGACTACGAATAGATGTAGCAAATGTGTTGGCTTGGGAATGAAAATTTCCGAGTGATATTCCCAAAACCCTGTAGAGAACATTTCTTCAAAAGTTTGCTTGAAACATGCGGGTAAATACTTTACTCGTGCATGCCAGACAAAGATTATGTTGATCGAGGGAGTCTGGCTCATGTCGTAGACTAAATCCTTATTACCTTGAGAGAATCTGGGGGCAGAAATGTATGGAGCCTCTACGTTCCGAAAGGTTTTGAAGACAATTGTCATGAGCTCAAATATCTTCATACACATTTTCGTTGCTATGTCGGGTACATTTTTCAAACGCATAGACCAGTGTCGAATTGTTGATATCATGTATGCTACGGTCGGGGTCCCTCGCGGGGGACCAAAATACGGATAGTTAACCCAAGCTGAACATTCTTTATTATTGCGTACCTTGATTGCAAATGCTTGCCATGATCTGCGACGTACCATTGGGCAATAGCATGGATTATACTTGATATACAGTGGCATGGTTGCCCAGGTGCTCATCATCTCAGGGTAATCCGTTAGTAACCGTGCCCACCAATTTGGTTGGGAGATTGAGCCAGCACGTGCATCTGTCGGTAAGTCCTCTGACTCAAATTGAGTGGCGAATGTGGGCTCCTTCCCTGTATGCCTTTTAATTTCTGCATTATAATCATGTAGCAAGACATAGTAAGGCATGTATTGCGGCTCTGATGTTGTGATTAACCGTTGGTGGGATAGGTGCTGAAAGTAAGAGGATCGGAGAACAATTTCTTCCAGATTTGTGAGGGATTGGATTTGCACGGCGACACGATCATCATGAGTGTTTCCCACTTTCTCAACCCTTTTGACCCAATCCGAGACTTCAATTTCTAAAGTGTCCTGTCCTTCCTCTGTAACCCGACCGTCGGGTGTTGGCATCGGCTCGTATGGCGCTTCATAGCTGTCATCGACGGGGATTTCCACTACTGTTTCAGGTTCTGGTTCTTCAGTTGGCGAGGGTGGCCTTTCATATGGTAAAAGGCATGCTTGGAGTTCTGCTACCTGCTTTCGGAGGGTCTCTAGTTCTTCTGTAGAGTGTTGCAAGATTATCGGCTCCAGTTGAGCTATGGGGGCAGTGGCTATCTGCTTCTTTAGATCTGCACATTCAGCCTCTAACTTTTCATATGACTCCAAGAAATTTGCATGCTCCTCGAGTAAGATGCGAATGTCTTCCGATAGGACTACTCTATACTTGGTAGGGCTAATGGTTGCTCCTGTAGTTCCCTCCATAGCTGCTTCAAAGTTGTCTTGGTTTTGTTGCTGAAGCCGCTTGTTCTCTTCTAATGCTGCTACCATATGCTTCCTTAATAGCCCAAGATTGCGTCTAAGTGTAGGATTGGATATCATTTGGGTTTGGAGCATACTTTCCAGTTCCTTCACTGCTTGATCATCCACCGTCGATATCTTCGATTCCAATTCTGTGTGAGCCTGTTGTAAGGTGGTATGTTCTGCTAGAAGCGTTTGGTAATCAACTTCGAGAGTGTTGACTCTAGCCTGTAGACGCTGAGATTCTGCCTGGAGGTCAGCAGTGCGTTCTTCCAATTGATGGTATTCTTGTTGTAGTTGATGTGCACACTGAAGTAATGTATTGAACGTGGTATTTACATTATGAGATGCAAGGGGAAAAGTTTGGAATGCAGGGGAGGTGGGAATGGGAAGGAAGGTAGTGAATGCTGTGTCTGCCAATGATGTGGTGAGTGGTGAGGTGGGGGGTAGGGGAGGGGGAGAGGGTGGAATTGTGGGGAGAGGTGCTATGGTTGGTGAAATGTCCATTGGGTCAGACATAGTGGTGTGTACAGGGGCTACCATGTAGGTTGGTACGGTAGGTGAAGTGAGTGTGGTGTGTGTGTAGATTGATGTCGTTGCGAACAACTGGGGAATGTGCCTCTGAGACATTGGAGTGCGGATGGACTGCTCCATGAAGGATGGGTATTGGGGTGGTGCGGTTAGGTTGAATGAGGTGTAGGGGGTAGATGGGAAGTGGGGGTCATGGAATGGGGGCCCTTGTATTGGGGGATAGGTTGGAAAACACAGGATGCCTTCCGTGGGTGCAGGGTTTCCAACCACACTCGGAACTATGGGATGGCCAATTATGGGTTCGGAGGACAGAAGGGTTGAAGTGTACAAGGGATTGGTGATGGGAGAGAAGAGAGTGTCTTGTGAGGTTGGTTCTCGAAATGAGAAGGATATGGATGAGGTTGGGTTATAAGTGAAGGTAGAGGTGATGATTGCCATTTCTTCCATGGTGGGAGGTGGTGGTGGAGGTGGAGAAGGTGGTGATGGGGGTGCTCGGGTGAGATGGGTGATGTTTGAACAAAAGTTTCAGGAGAGAGGTCAAGGGTGGTGGTGGGGGTAGCCGTGGCTTCAATGGTTACTTCTTATTCTGTGACGGGTATACTGATAGTCTTACCTGCTCGTGGTAATGTGTCAACTCTGCATTTGTCATACCTCACGGACTGGCGGACTGCTGTGTGAATAGCCTCTGGGACTCCTAAAGATTCTGACACTAATTTGAGGGTGTCAATAAAATGTTGATCCACCCCATCATCTGATAGCATTTCTTGCATCAAAGCTTGGCCTGACGCAAGAGAGAGTTGATGCCTTTCTTGGACTGCTTTGATTGTATCGTATAACCTTTGTAGTTGAGCTGTATATGCAGGTGCACCTACAAGTTCTGGCACATCTTGTTGCTCATCTTGATGCCCTTGATCATAATCCTCCTCATCTTCCTCATATTCTTCATCTTCATCGTCCTCTTCATCCGTTTCAACTGTGGTAACAGATACTTGGGAGGTTGTTGCCTGTGTTTGCACATTCTCCACTTGTTGTGCCTCTTCTGGCTCCAGCTCTACATCTTGTAACAATTGTTCGAAGTCTTCATTCGTGAGTTCTTCGAAAGGTGCGCCACCGGGAAATTCAAGATCGGTTGGGATGGGAGGAAATATCAAGTTAGGACCATCGGTGTTGCATCTTGGAAGTCGGAGTGTGAATGGCCGAACTCTTCGAGGTGGAGGGGTAACGTCCGGTGTTAGGGTGGCTCCACGTGGTTGAGCGCAAGGGACTTGGACAGTTCCTCTCATCTTCTTAGAAGGGGGTCCAGTGGATGTCCTGCCTCTAAACTGCTCTACTCGATTCCACATCAGGGCCCATTGGATCGGGATGTCATAAGCCAAACACCTATAAATGATTCTCGTCAGAGCACAACATCCATATAAAACATGTTTCCGCGGCCATCGATTGTGGGCTAGGTGTATCTGATCAATTATCCAGTGGGGTAAGTTGATGGTGAGGCTCTGTGTCCCTACCAGATACAAACTAAACCATACCTTTTTGGGTGGCATGGTGAATCTATCTTGGGCAGGAAAAGCAAAGTGTTGCATGCACATTCGCAGATGTATTGCAATATTAGGCATCATGGCCACCATGTCTTTAAGCTTGGTGAGGCTCCGATTCTTCATGTAATCAGGCACTAGTGTCTCTTTCTCTGTTGGAATATGCATTCCGTGCATATCTAGGGCCTCTCTCACTAAGTTGTTTGAGAGCCTAAACCTTTTGAGCTCATTTCCTTTTGTCAGAGATGGGAGCACAAATGAGCTTGCACCTTTTGGATTCTTGCTTGGAGTCAAAGTATTGATGAGATAGTAGCATCGCATGAAATTAGGATTTGGGAGCCGAGCACTGAAGTATGCATCCAATCCAGCCTTCTCCCATACCGGACGTAGGCCTTCTGCATTTTGTAACTTTTCGAATTCTCTTGTAAAGAAGTGGTATTTACCTTGCTTCCCATTGAAGTCCAAATCTGACTCCCATAGGAACGCTCCCTTGCCCAAAGGTCCTGCAACTTCACTAAACCAGTGGGAAGCTTTCCCTACGGGCATGGTATGGCCACTGGGGGGGTCCGCAATTGGTATGATTTTGATGGCGTGCAACTCTTCTGGTCTTTCATTTGTCTCAGGCAGAATGGGTAAACTGTCTAAATCCACCACTTGTTGGCTCGTTCCTGCTTGGGAGCTTGTTCCTGCAGCCTCAGCCATGTTGAAGAGACTGGTCACCGGTTTTGTGAGAATAGACAAATGAATGTCAACATTGCAAATGGACACCAAGCATTCATGTGTCCCCATTACAACATTAACATGATTTTAGTGAGAGGTTTGTAGGTCACTAAGTGCTTGGTGATCATGTGTGTAGTTAGTGAATGGATAGTCCTAAGAGCTAAATGGAAAGATGTGGTGTATGAGTGATGCAGTTAGTAAGTGGATATGAATTTACAAATGAGGGTCGCGGGTTTATTACAAGTTTTCAGCTGCCAAACACTGTGGATGGCTTTCGGTTTTGGTTTGGTGGAGACTCTTGAGGGCTTGATAAGAGTGTGTGCTTGGAAATGAGGCTTTTTAGGGACCCATTTGCAAGTGATTTTGCTCGTGCTCATGGGCCAATGTGTGTTCGTGAGTGTTGAAAACAAGTGGGTATCGGCTGTGCGAGTGAGTGAATCATGTTGTACAGGGTGTGGTCTCGGTGTAGCTATTTGAGCCCGCAAGCAAGTCTTAGGCACCCAAATTTATCTTGATTGTGGGCTAGCCTTCATCGACTTCTTGGGTACCCAAATACACTTCACTTTCACAGAAGAATTTCTGAAAGACTTCTTATCAGTGTCGTGTTGTTGATTACTAATAAGAAGTTTTGCCCGTGTGGTTGGCTTGACCACAACAGGGTGTTCGCCTCTCCGCACCCACACTTGTTTCAATGACTGAGACATTCTGCTTCGTATGTTCTTTTGGCCTCTAGCATAGGTAGTGCTCTGCTCCTTCTGTATTTGATCTGCCTTTGGTTATTGCATCCCTCTCGTCTTTGGAAATGAAGGGAGTTTCGTTGCGTCCTTGACTTCTTTATTGAGATCATCATTCCTCTGCATCACATATTTTTGGACAAGAACAACATGGACATCTTCATGTGTACTCTTGGAAGGACCAGGAGTTTGTGCCTTTCCTAGTTCCTTGAGTGCTTCATTTTCTAATTCAACTGTAATTCGACTCTGATTTACCCATACCTGAAGAAGTCCACTTCTTAGGTTTAGGTTGACTGCATGATCATAGATCCAGTCCTGACCCAGGACAAGAGGCTCAGTGAGGTCCTCATCTTGACACACTAGCACTTTAACTGTCATTAGTTCGTCTTGAATGTAGAGGGGAAGTTCCACCTCGCCCATGCAAGGGGTTTCCACACCTCCCAATCCTATGAGATATGCTTCTAGAGGATTGACCTTTAATTTCAACTTTTGATAGTAAGAAAATTTAACAGCACTAGTGGCTGCTCCTGAGTTAATCAAGGTCCTTACAGTCCTTGCACTCTTTCCTAGTCCTATCTCTAAAGTCACAAAGGGACGTCAATCAATTATTCTGTGAGAACTCACACCTGAGACTCCACACATAGCCATATGGTATCCAGGATCTGCATAGTCATCTGTCCTAGGCTGTTCTCTACCTTGTCTTCTCAATTTCATTCTTCGGATGCGTTCCAAGGCTTCTGCCTGTGCCTCTTCTCGAATTCGCTTTTCTTCTTCCTTGCGTTTCTTGGAAATGTTGAGTCGATTTAGCATCTCTTCAGTCAGGGGTTCTTGATATAATTTGACTCTGCATCCACTGATGTAGCTCGGGAGAACATCACCCTCTGGGGTAGCTAATTGGACTACTCCACTAGTTGAGATCCTATTAATGATCATAGGACCATAACCTCTCTTTTCGAGCTTTCTTGCGTGTTGTTTCAGGGTATACACCAACACTAAGTCTCTTGCCTTCAAGCCTTTATCCTTAACATGGGCATCAAAGTATGCTTTCTGTCGTTTCTTAGCTGCATATATCCCTGCAACAGCCCTCAGTCTTGTTTCTCATAATCTTTCAAGGTCAAAGAGTCTAGAGGAGAGTTCATGACCCGTCCATTCATGCTCTTGTGCTACTTTTAAGGTAGGTATCAAGAAGTCCAATGGTAGCACTGCGTTTTGGCCAAATACCATATGAAAGGGTGTGGCTTGGAGTACCGTTTTATAGGTGACTCGGTATGCCCAAACAGCATGGTGTAGCTGTTTGTCCCAATCAGAGCATTTATTATTCACCAATTTAGTTAGCACATTGCATAGAATCTTATTTGTGCTTTCGGCTTGCCCGTTGGCTTGTGGGTGATAGGGGGCAGACTTCTTATGTATTACCAAGAATTCTTGGAGCACTTTTTCAATAACTTCATTCAAGAAGTGAGTGCCTCTATCACTGACTAGCTCTATAGGAAGCCCGTATCTAGTGATCACATTCTCAAATAAGAACTTAGCAGTTGTCTGAGCATTGTTCTTCGTAGTAGCTTTTACCTCTACCCACTTGGTTAGATAGTCTGTGGCCACAATGATATACTTCGCATGGGAACCCTTAGCTGGGGGATTAATAGGACCAACAAAGTCTATTCCCCACTTAGAGAATGCACGTCCACCCATCATAGGTTTCAGAGGCATCTCATCTTTGCGTATTGGATACTGAGTTCGTTGACAGACATCACACCTCTTCACATAGGTATGTGCATCCATATGAAGGGTTGGCCACCAGAAGCACGCAAATAGTATTGCCTTGATCACCCGATCTGGGCCAAAGTGTCCTCCTACTACACCTTGGTGAGCAGTTTCCAATATCTTGAGGTTTTCGCTCTCATGGACACATAATCTTAGGTAACCATCTTTACCACGCTTGTATAGATTATCACCAATGAGTGAGTAATCTAGGGCTTCTTGTTCTAGACTTCTTTGTCTGGCCAGTTTCATGTCTTGAGGGAATGTTTTCGTCCTGAAGAAGGCTACTAACGGTTCACTCCAATCTGGCACTATGGACACTTGATAAAGAGTGGCATGTTCCACAGGTGGTTTAGTGCAACAGATTGGGCATTCCTTGCACAACCTATGGACATCAGCTTCCATAGTCGGCCAATGCACTCCAAGTCTCCTTAATGTCTGTAAGGTTCTTTGCTTTGAGTAGTGTTGCTCTAATGCACCTACAAGTGCTAATTGCAACCATTTAGCGTACTCATCCTCTTCCACACAACAGGCTAATATCCCTTGATCTGTGTGCTTGTACATGCTTCCAGCCATGATCAGATATTTATGGGCTTTTACTATTTCTCTATCCTGTGTGTTTATTACTGGGTCGTTAGGCCCGTATGTCAATACTGGCACTAATGGCTTAGCCCACTGAGGTACAACTTCCAAATTAAACAAGTAAGCATCAGGGAGATCATCTGGTACTCCCTGTGGGGCTTCTCCTGACGTGAGTCTTGAGAGATGATCCGCTCTCAAATGAGTTTTTCCTTTCCTCACTACAACCTCAAAGTCATACTCCATTAGTAAGAGGAACCACCTCACCAATCTACCTGTATTGCATGGCTTGTTTACAAGATATAACAATGCTTGGTGGTCAGTAAAAAATTTAAACTTATTTGCAAGCAAATAATGTCTAAACTTTTTAACCGCATATACCATGCCTAAGACTTCTCTCTCAGTAGTGGTATAATTCCGTTCATGTGCATTCAATTGTCTACTAGCATAGGCAATGGGAAGATCCATATTACCTTCACCAGTAGGTTGTGCTAACACACACCCAATAGCATAATTGGATGCATCTACATGAACATGAAAGGGCTTATTCCAATCAGGTGTAGTCAAGATTGGTGCTGAACATAATCATCGTTTAAGCTCATTGAAGGAGTTTTCACATTCATCCGTCCATTCAAAATTAGTCAAAAGTCCGTATAGAGGCTTTGCAATGATGGCATACATGTGTATAAAGCGACGGTAATAACCACAATGCCCCATGAAAGCTTGTACTTCCTTGACATTCTTTGGCCTAGGTAGCTTGCTATGGTCCTCACTTTCTCCTCATCCATGGATATGCCGTTCTTTGACACTATGTGTCCTAGAATCTTGCCTTGCCTGACCATGAAAACACACTTTTCTGGGTTCAAGAAGACTTGATATTCTCTTTATTTGTCAAAGATTTGTCTGAGTTCAGGAATGTGTGTTTGTCTAATGTTGGAATGAGCACAAAGATCGTCAACATAGACCTCTAAATTCTTCCTCAAGAACTCTTTAAATACATGACACATCAACCTTCGGAAGGTTGCAGGAGCATTAGTAAGCCCGAATGGCATTACCCGAAAGGCAAATATGCCCCACTATGTGGCAAAAGCCATCTTATGCTGATCTTCTGGAGCAATGGCTACTTGATTGTAGCCCGAAAATCCATCAAGAAAGCTGTACACTTCCTTGCTAGCTACTCTTTCTAGTAGATGCTCCATGATGGGAAGTGGATAATTATCTCGGATAGTGGCTGCATTAACCTTCTTCAAGTTAATGCACACACGTAGCTTTGCATTCTTCTTGGGCACCACTACAATGGGGGATACCCACTCAGTATGCTCAATTTCATAGATAAATCCAGCTTCGACCAAGCGATCTATTTCTTCTTTGATCTTAGCAGCATAATTATCGTTATATGTGTATGGCTTTTGCTTAGAGGGTTTTGCATCTGAGGTCATGGGAATAGTGTGTGAGCATATGTCAGGATCTACACCCTTTAAGTCCTTATAGCTCCAAGCGAATACATCTCTGTATTCTCTTAGCAAGGCTATCAACTCATACTCCTCTTCCTCAGTGAGGTCGTGTCCTATGTATGTGCACCTTTCTTCTCCTTCTTCTATGGCTACCACTATTTTCTTGGTGGTTTCTTTGTTATCATAGGTCTATCCTGATTGTGCCTCGCGTTTAGGCATTCTTACCATGACTCTTCTATCATCTATCTCATACTTCTTAAAGTTTTCAAGGACCTCAAACAAGGATTCATCTTCTTCTGGTGTGAATTCTTTCTTCTTCCTCTTCTTGCCCTCACTCGTGGCCGTTACTTGTGTGGTTAACCTTACATCATTTGTGAGCTCTCCGTGTCTCTGAAGGTGAGCTTCAACTTCATAGAAGTATTCTTCATCTAATGCAAATGGTGGGTCCATGATGATTGACTCTAGGTCTAAGTCACTTGCATCCTCAAATGCATCATGGCTAGGTTCACACTCTTCTAAAACTGCATCTCCCATGATTGGCTCTATGGAGAAGACTGAAATGTCATAGCCATCCTCGTCACAGTGGGGTGTCCATTGTTCTTCATTGATGGCTACATCCATTGTTGCTAGAATTTCTACCCAACCGTGAGGTTCAAATTCTTCATCAAGGAATACTACAGGTGCATAGGCTGGGTCTTGAATTGATGTATGTGTTTCCTTCGCACCTATCTCTCTGGCTTTTTCTCTCTTCTCTTCTTCTACTGCCACTTTGCACATCCATAAGTGGGTGTCTTCATGCATCCATGAGGATCCTGATCCTATGGAATGCACTGACTTTGTATCATCTTTGGCCCTATGGATTGGATTCCATTGAATGGGGGATACATCTCTATGAGAGTAATCTTTGAGATTCACTTTGGTCGTAACACCTAAGTGTTGCAGATACAAGGAATTGGTTCCCCAATCCTGTACCACCTGCAACTGTCGCATAAACGGTCTTCCCAAAATCATCTCATAGGCATGGTTCTTGCTAAAGTCACATATAGCAAACGTATGCTCAAACTCAACACCGCATGTAGTGAGAGTTATTCCTTCTAGCAAGCCCAAGGGTCGTTCTATATTGTTGGAGAATTCCTCTCCTAATCGCTGCGGAAAGTGTAGAAGACCTTCTCAGGATGAAGACTCTTGCCAACAGCAGAACCTTCAAATGAAAACTGATACACTCTGAAATATCCAATGAACTTGAAACTTTGGTCACTCAAACTAGACACCTAGAGCTTTCAAATGAGATATCAAACACTCAATTTGGAGTAGATTTGAGTTGTCAACTATTTGATTCAAAACAGACTACCTGTCCACTCAGTTAGGCTGAAAACTGGACTTCACTAAAACCTGAATAACTCAGAGAGCATAAAGAATTTCATAAAACTGTTCTAGACAGAGGAATTACTCAAGATAAGCTTTCCAACGAATGTTTAAACACTAAATTTGGATACATATGTTGAGAGATATGACTCTCACAAGTAGACTACCAAAAAATGGGTGTGTGGCTGGTCATAGCTGAAAACTGGACTTCAATAAAACCTGAATAACTCAGAAAGCATAAAGAATTTCATAAAACTATTCTAGACAGAGGAAGTACTCAAGATAAGCTTTCCAACGAATGTTTAAACACTAAATTTGGATACATATGTTGAGAGATATGACTCTCACAAGTAGACTACCCAAACATGGGTGTGCGGCTGGACACACTCTATGAGAGTGAACTGAACGAAATGACTCAAACCAAATGAAGTAGATACAAGGGGGCTTCCACGCCTTCTTGCTCTCTCATTGAGTGTCCTCCTTTGCTTCTTTTATAGCCAAGTGACCAAAAACTCTCATGATGAGTTTGAGAGCTCTTCTCCATCATTTCTCCACTACTTTGGACAGCCACTCCTCTTACAATTCAGATTTTGGATTTGATTCTCTTTTGAATGATTCTCTTTTGGCCTCCACTACTTGCTGAAGTAAATGCTTCTATTTTTCATTTTTGTATTTTTCTTCTACTTGAAGAAAATCCTTTTTGCAAAAATATATACGAGCTTACTTCTTTATTTTTAACACTCCCCCTCAAGCTCACATGTGAGCTTGCACCTTCAACCATATCTTGTAAGTTGATGTCGTCCTTGAACCTCTTGAGCTTAGAAGCATCGAGGGACTTTGTAAGCATGTTTGCAACCTGGTCATTAGTTCCAATGAACTTTATATCCACATCCTTGCTCAAAACTTTCTCTCGAACATAATGATAATGCACTTCTATGTGCTTGCTTCGTGCATGAAACATTGGATTGTTTGTCAAGTGAATGCTTGACATGTTGTCACCATAAATTGGAATGGTCTCCACCTGCACATCAAGATCAGCCAAGAGCTTCTTAATACACATAGCTTCACAAGTTGCAAAGGCTAAACCTCTATATTTAGCTTCTGTAGATGATAGTGCAATAGTAGGTTGCTTCTTTGAGCTCCATGTGATAGGTTTGCTACCTATCATGAACACATAACCTGAAGTGGATCTTCTATCCTCCTTGGAACCAGCCCAATCAGCATCACTGAAGCCCTTTACCTGCAATTCTTCATCATATCTATAAAACAATGCATGATTGACAGTGTGCTTCACATATCTTAGCACTCGTTTGGCTGAATTTAAATGTTCACTTGTTGGAGCTTGCATAAATTGAGAAAGAACTCCAACAATGTAACACAAATCTAGTCTTGTGATCGTAGCATAGATCAATGAACCTATAATACTCCTGTATGTAGTTACATCATGTAACTTCTCTCCATCATTTGAGCATAGCTTCACATTTGTGTCCATAGGTTGAGTGAGTGGTTTGCATTCACTCATTCCAAATCTGAAAAGAACATCCAATAGGTACTTTCTTTGCATTAAGTAAATGCCATCTTTCCCATAGACTATCTCAATGCCTAAAAAGTATTTCAGCTCACCAAGATCTGAAATTTTAAACTCCTTACCGAGTTTCTTTTTGATCTCTTGTATTCCTGTAACATTACTTCCTGTTATGATGAGATCATCAACGTATATGCAAATATATACCTGCTTGCCTTCTTCTTTCTTCATGTAGAGAGAGGGATCTGCATTACTTGGACTATACCCACACCTTGTGAGGTACTCCACCAATCTTTGATTCCAAGCACGTGGTGCTTGCTTCAGCCCATACAAAGCTTTCTTCAATCTACAAACAAAATTTGGATGCTTTTTGTCTTCAAATCCAATCGGTTGACTCATGTATACCTCTTCTTGAAGTTCACCATTGAGAAAAGCATTTTTTATGTCGAGTTGGTACAATGGCCATCTCCTTGCTGCACTCACTCCAATCAAGGTTCTAATTGTTCCCATCTTTGCAACCGGGCTGAAAGTCTCTTCATAATCGATGCCGTGAGTTTGCTTGAATCCTTTTGCTACTAGTCTAGCTTTATGCCTTGCTAGAGAGCCGTCAGCATTTCTCTTTATTTTAAACACCCATTTATTTGGAACAATCTTCATACCTTCAGCCTTTGGAACTAGCTCCCATGTGTGATTGTCCTTGAGAGCTTTCATCTCTTCTTGCATAGCTTCTTGCCATTCTTTTTGTGTACATGCTTCTTCATATGCATCTGGTTCTTTATCTTTGACCACCTGTGTCATATATGCAAAATGTTTTGCAATAAAACTATCATAGCTCAGCCTTTCAATTGGATACCTTGCTCTTGAAGACCTCCTTTCATTTCCTTTTGAACATTGCTTCTTCAATCGGTTCAACTTTACCTTCGGTGTGATCACCTCTTCATACTCTTCTTCACTTGTATTTGAATCACTATTTTGGGCAACACTTTCGGCTTTAGATCTTTCATAAGCTGATGTTGGTGATGAGGAATGACTCCTTAGCCTCCCCTTCCATGTTGAGCTTTCTCCAAGTGATGTAGAAGCTTCTGGACCTGACATTTGAGTGCTTGTTTGCTGAAATTCTTCTTGGACAGCACCTTCATCATCTTCGCAATCTTCTTCAAGAGTCTTCTCTTTCCCTTTGTCTCCAAACCATGGTCTTAGCTCATCAAATACCACATCTCGTGAGACTCGTAGCTCCTTTGTCACCGGATTGTAGCACCTATATCCCTTTTGCTCCGATGAATATCCAATAAAAATACATTTTTCGGACTTTGCCTCCATCTTTGTCCTTAGTTCTTGAGGGATGTGAACATAACACACACATCCAAAAACTTTGAGATGTGTAAGGTCAGGCTTCTTACCGGAATAAACCTCCTCGGGAGTTAGATTATGCACTCTAGCCGTTGTGCACTTGTTCATCAAATAAACGGCCGTACTAGTTGCTTCAGCCCAATAGTTTAGTGGCATCTTCATGTCGTTGAGCATGCATCTTGCAACTTCTGTTATATGTCGATTTTTCCTTTCAGCTATTCCATTTTGTTGAGGTGTGTACCTACATGTAAATTGTCTCTTGATTCCATTTTCATAAAGAAAGTCTGAAAATTCTTTGGAGAAATATTCTCCTCCTCCATCGGACCTCAAGGTCTTTATGTAGCGTCCTGTTTCCTTTTCTACCTGTGCTTTAAATCTCTTGAACATGGAGAACACATCTGATTTTTGTTTTATGCAAAACATCCATACTTTCCTAGAATGATCATCAATAAAAGTGACAAAATATCTATTACCAGCCACTGATGGTTGTTGTGATGGTCCCCATACATCCGTGTGTATCAAGTCGAGGACATTCCTTGCCACATAGTTGGTTTTCTTGAATGGTTGTCGAGTTTGCTTTCCTAGTTGGCATGCTTCACAAAACTCATGTAGTTCGGCATCATTGAATCTTGGAAGACCTCTTACCACTTCATGGTTGCTCATGTCCTTGAGCTTGGGAATGTTGATATGTCCAAACCTTTTGTGCCACAAATCGATTTCAGCTATCCTCTTGTTTCCAAACTGAATATACATCACCTTTCCATGCGGTTGTTGAATGTCCAAAGTGAACATCCTTCCTTCTTTCCTTCCTTGAGCAATGACCTTGAATCCTTCTTTTGGATTCTTTATAAAGCAGCCTTTTTCATTGAAGATAACATGATATCCTTTCTCTACCATTTGTCCTACTGAAATCAAATTCTTTGCAATAGTAGGAACATGAAGAACATCAGCCAATACCTTCTTGTCTCCAAGCTTGATATCTCCAACATGCTCAATTGCGTGTTGAGTTTCATCGCCGGTCTCTATACATCCTTTTCCACTTGGAGCTTGTAGCTTTGTGAACAAATCTCCTTGGCATGTCATATGGTTGCTGCAACCTGAATCTATGAACCATTTTTGGTCATCACTTCTCGAGTTGTTGTAGTCATGCTTCATGGCAAGCATGGTTTGCTTGTCTCCTTCACTTGATGTACTCGCATAGTTATTTTGGCTCCTTTGGTTGCCTCCATTCAGCCTTCCATTCTTTTGCCAACAATCATTTGCATAATGTCCTAGTTTACCACAATGATAACATGTTATACCTTTATGAGGATTGTATGAACCTCGACCTCTTCCTCTATTTCTTCCTCGACCTCTTCCATGTGTGTTGTCATTTGAGTTGTCCTTGTTGTCGTCCGAGTTGTGTTGGCTGAAATTTGTATTGTTGTAGCTTCTTCCTCTTCCTCTCGAGCCTCCTCTTGAGTTCCTTCCTCTACCTCTTCCTGCATATAACATTTGACTATGGCTGTCCTTACCTTTGTTGCCTTCTCCTTGTTGAGCAACCTCTTCAACCACAAGATTTGGTATAATTTCGTCGAATGTTGGTAGAGGATCTCTATAAAGGATGTTTGTGATGAGGGGCTTCCACTTTTCTTCACTCCTCAAACCATTGAGGGCTGTTTGGACGATGTCTTCCTCTTCTATCTTGCATCCAACTGATGCTAGTTGATCTCAAAGCTCCTTAATCCTCAATGTATACTCACTAATGCTTTGGTTTGAGCTTTTCTTCATGTTGTTGAGCTCGTTCTTGAGTTGCATCCTCCGAGACCTTGTTGAGGTAGCATACACCTTCTCCAATGCTTCCCAAACTTCTTTGGCTGTTTCTAAGCTTTGCACATGACCAATCATAGTGTTAGAAATAACTTGTGAGATGAGGAACATCACCCTTCGATTCCTCTCTTCCCAATCAGCAAATTGTCTCCTTTGTGCGGGAGTAATGTTGGGATCTTCAAGGTCTACCGGTTGTGGATCATCTCCACTAACTAAACCCCATAAACCTTTACCTTTAAGGTAATTTATCATTCTATACCTCCAAGACTGAAAATTGTCTTTGTCTAACTTCTCAACTTGTTGTCCTAAATCAGCCATTGAAAACTTCCAAGATTGAAGTTTACCTCAAGTATATTGTGGCGCTCTCTCTTGAATTCATGAAGCTCCCCCTTGATTTGTAGCTTTCCCTTCGCTTCAATTTAGTTCCAATGCTTTGCCTCTTCAACCTCCAAGGCTCTGATACCAAATGTTGGAGAATTCCTCTCCTAATCGTAGCGGAAAGTGTAAAAGACCTTCTCAGGATGAAGACTCTTGCCAACAGCAAAACCTTCAAATGCAAACTGGTACCAACTGAAATATTCAATGAACTTGAAACTTTGGTCACTCAAACTAGACACCTAGAGCTTTCAAATGAGATATCAAACACTCAATTTGGAGTAGATTTGAGTTGTCAACTATTTGATTCAAAACAGACTACCTGTCCACTCAGTTAGGCTGAAAACTGGACTTCACTAAAACCTGAATAACTCAGATAGCATAAAGAATTTCATAAAACTGTTATAGATATAGGAAGTACTCAAGATAAGCTTTCCAACGAATGTTTAAACACTAAATTTGGATACATATGTTGAGAGATATGACTCTCACAAGTAGACACCCCAAAAATGGGTGTGCGGCTGGTCATAGTTGAAAACTGGACTTCACTAAAACCTGAATAACTCAGAGAGCATAAAGAATTTCATAAAACTGTTCTAGATAGAGGAAGTACTCAAGATAAGCTTTCCAACGAATGTTTAAACACTAAATTTGGATACATATGTTGAGAGATATGACTCTCACAAGTAGACTACCCAAAAATGGGTGTGCGGCTGGACACACTCTATGAGAGTGAACTGAACGAAATGACTCAAACCAAATGAAGTAGATACAAGGGGGCTTCCACGCCTTCTTGCTCTCTCATTGAGTGTCCTCCCTTGCTTCTTTTATAGCCAAGTGACCAAAAATTCTCATGATGAGTTTGAGAGCTCTTCTCCATCATTTCTCCACTACTTTGGACAGCCACTCCTCTTACAATTCAGATTTTGGATTTGATTCTCTTTTGAATGATTCTCTTTTGGCCTCCACTACTTGCTGAAGTAAATGCTTCTATTTTTCATTTTTGTATTTTTCTTCTACTTGAAGAAAATCCTTTTTGCAAAAATATATACGAGCTTACTTCTTTATTTTTAACATATATGACCATCGGCCATCTGCAATTTCATCCTCGTGGGCCTGAGTGCTGGCTTGCCCCAACGCTTCCATAAGGAAGTGGTAGCAATTGCAACTGCTGCACCAGAGTCGAGAATTGCTTTGGTTGTGTATCCTTGATGTGTGATGGGAAGATAGGTGTTTCCTTCTTGTCCTTCGCTCATATCTCATATCTTATCCAAGGGTATTTCTGGTACTGTTCTATGGGATCCTACCTGGGAACGGGGTTTGGCTACTTCGGGCACTTGTTTGGCGACATGTTTCCATAATTTTGGCCTAACCTTGAGGAGCTCTTCTAAAGTGAGGTTGCACTGCACTTTAGTGTTTTTACCACCTCTGTGTTCCTAGGTATGATAGAGTCTTCATTTCATACCATGACTGTGGGTGCTCTCATATATGTGGACTTAGCTTCCCATGGGCTTGTGAAGTGGGGTAGTTCTTGTATGGAATTAGACTCGAAGTCTAATCTCTCCTGAGATTGGGTACTCTCCGGCTTCTCATAAATGGATGGGATGTCTTGTGGGAATTGATCATGCGCATCATCCACAAGTTCAATGGGAGGAGGGACTTCACTTTCTTTAGCCCATTTGTCTTCTTGAATCTCTCGCAGGAATTCTGGAGAGTATCTATTCATAGAAGCAGATGTGTCTGGCTCTGTAGAGTTAGGCACATAGGCTTCCTTGGGAGGAAGGCTTATCCTTTCACTTTCCTTACTCTCATGTGGGGGGGTGGGTTCTTTTTAAGATTGTGCAATTATTTTCTCTAATCTTTTTAGCACTCCATCAAAGTGCAACTGCGTCTTAGCTGAACTAGAGATGTTAAAGAGGCAACTGGCTTCAAACATGGTTTGAGCCAATTCCACCATCTTAGCACAAATTTTAGTTCACTCAAGCTCTAGTTCAGCTCTAGGGTAACACTTGTCATGATGTGTCACGTTTGGCCCTTCTTGGATTCTTGCCTAGTATGCTTTAAGCATCATGCTTAGGTTCTCGGGGGTGGGATCTGCTAGGACTGATCCCACTCTAGGGGGTGGTGGGTTGGAAAGTGGTGGGTTGGCTAGAGATGGGAGTGATGGTGGTGGGGTAGTGTGAGAGGGAGTTTGAGATGTAAGTTCAATTATCCTAGCTTTCGTTTCTCTTAGGCTTTCCTCGAGTTCACTCATCTTCTTAGCCCATTGCCTTTTCATTCTTTCTCGGCTATCTTTCCAGGCTCTAATCCTCTTCTTGGTTATGCTCTCAATTTCACTAACCTCAGAGCTCTTTTCTTGGCCTAAACTTTGGTTCTTCTGCAAGGCTTGAGCTCTAGTGACCACTTGCACTGGTGCAGTGGACGTCACACTCCTTGTGGATTCTACAACTAACCCAATAACGTTGATGGGAGTGATTTTTGGCATGTTATTGGGGTTCTTTGGGCAATCTCGTAAGAGATGCTCCTTTCCACACTCTTGGCAATAGCCTTGGATCGTCACTGGCTGGGGTTGTGTAGGTGGAGGCAAGGGACAATCACGAATGAGGTGATCTCCCTAGCATCTGTAGCATGGTCCTCTAGGAAATGGAGATCTTACTTGCCTAGGTTGAGGTCTAGAGTTGGGGTTTGTATACATAACGTTTGCGTAATCCGACTCCCAACTAGGTTCACTGGGCTCTTCAGAATAATATGACTCATTATGCTTAGGTGACTGCATGTAGTAGGTCTGGGGGCTATCTACATGTATGAAATCAAAACTATGATCACTCGGGTCGTTTTTTGAAAGCAATGGTGTTACTAGTACTATGGCTCTATTGAGGTTCTCTTCTGCAGCTGCGTACTTTACAGGGATCACATTGGCTAGAGCGGGAGGTTGTTGTGCTAGCAGAGGCTGAGGTCTTTGCTGATTTTGGTAGGGTTGCTGGTAGGGTTGTTGTGGTCTGCCATATTGTTGTGGTGGGTATTGGTTCTGATATCTTCGTTGTTGTGGATAGGGCTGAGGGTAGGTTTGCCTAACCGCTTGCTTATTGTATGGGCAGTCTTCTGTTGTATGATTTGTGTATCTCCACTCTATGGTGCAGTATTGGCTAGTGGGATTCACTTGGGGTTGAGCCATAATGGGACAGACGTTCGCCATATGGTCACCACCGCAAGTATAGCACCTCTTTACTAGGGCAAACCTTGGGATTTGTTTGCTAGAGACACCTAGTTTTTGAGCTACTTTCTCAGTGAGTTCCTCAATGGATGTGGACTGCGAGGAAGAGAGGCTAGAGGCACTATCTAAATCTTTGTAGATTTTGGAAAGCTCTAATTCTTCCCCTTGGTTATCCTCGATGTCGATGCACATGCGTACACACTCTTCTATAGTCCTAGGGTCTTTCAAGTACATGTATGATCTCAATTTGGTACTCAACAATACATCTAAGAACAAATCCACCTGTTTGGTTGGTGTGGGTAGCTCGGGAATAGGACATCGCTCTAGGTATTGTCTAAATCTTCTTCTTGCCAATCTAACCATCTCTTGAGGGGTCTGCTTGAAGCTATGTATCAATGAGGAAGTATTATGCCTTATCCCACTCTTAGAGAATTCAATGATGAAAGCCTCTAAAAGTTGGTCTATGCTCCTGAACTGTCTCTCATTCAATGGCTGAAACCACGTAAGAGCGGTATTCCTAAGGGTGAGGCCAAAGGCATTGCACTGCGTGAATAGATCCTCAACTTGTTTAGCTCTCAAGACTTGCCTAAACTCAGCTACATGATCATAGGGGTCTCCTATGCCATCGAAGTAGTTTTTCATGGACTTAACTAGCTGGGTTGGTCTCAAAGTCCTCGTGTGCTCTCTAGGTCTTGGTAGAGGGAATTCATCCGCATTCCTTTGGTTTCTTGGGTCTCTAAATCCATCAGGTTCCACTCTATTTCTTTCCGTTCTCATTCTTTCTCTTCCTCCAGGATTAGCAAAGCTTACCTCAGGTCTATCTCTATGTCTGTCTCTTTGCGCTCCATGAGCTTGGGATGTTCCAGCTCCTGGGTGACCAAAGGACACGTTAGACCTTGGTTGGGGGAAAATAAATTCACCCTTCCAAGTGTAAGCATGTCTATCATGTTCTGTAACTACAAAGATCCTCTCTGAAGCATGATCTAAGTAGGTTACTCTGCCTGGGCTATCAGGATCTTTGAATTCATAGATCATGATTCTTCCTACATCATTTGGCCTATCAGATTTATACCTCCAAAAGGCTTCATCGGTCTCTCGGTTTAGAAGCAGATCTATGCTCTTGTTATCCTGGGGGATCCACCCTGGTGTGATAATCCGAGTGAGAACCGATTTGCTTCGAGAGGTTCTAGGCTCTATACCCATGTTTCCTTGCTCTAGGTCACCTAAGTCCATTTCTGGAATCACATTCCCGAATTCGTCTGTCCTATCTCGGTGACTAGTGACTACATATATGGTTCCTTCCTGGTCCAGGTATGCTCCATTTTCGAACTTGACAGCTGGGTGCTCTAGTCCAATGGATTGGTCAGGGTTTTTAATCTGGACCACAGATCTTCCTAGGCCGTCCTCATAGATGCTAGCACCTAATTGGTTGGTCCTAAGGTATTCGAGTTGCGTCTTGTATGGGCCTTCTACCCTGTGTAAGTATGGCACACGTGAACTCCGTGTAGGTCTCTCCATACCATGAGGCATCTCAGACTCGCTAGTTTCAGAGCTAGGGTAGTATGAGTGATGGCTCAACTGCTGGGCCCAAGACCTAGCAGTGTGATTGACACTAGCCCCTGAAGATCTAAGACTTTGTCTATCTCTCCCTAGGTGTCGTCCTGACCTAAGGTTCATATGCCTAATTGAATAGCCCAAATTTGCCCAAGTACAGCCTCGTTGTTGAGTTCTTTTGTATCAGTCACTTGATACTTTTTTTGTTGATTACCGTGTTTATGGTCTTGTTTGATATCACATCGTCTGGAGCATTTGTGTTTTTCGTACTTTTAAGTTGATCGTTCCACGCTAGGTTCTTTTCCTCTAAGTTATCGACCGTATAGAGATTATGTTTTTAGCTTGAACTTGAGTTTTTAGGTAGTCTTCACTTGATAAATGCCTATCGTTGCCCTGGCTTATTTCTAGCACTATTCCGACTTAGCATGAGCTAGGAAAGGACAGAGGGAGTTGAGAATTTCCGACCTTAAGTCCCTTTCCTTGGTTGCCTTTGTGTGCCCAGGAAGCGCGTTCCCAAGCTTGCACTTACTCTTGCTTAGAATGCCCTTCGATGCTCTCAATAAGCCTGTAACAATCCCGAAGTTAGCTCAAGAATTCAAGTCAACTGATAGAACAATTCATTTTCATTCATGTAATCCACATATCAATTTGCACCATGTCTTTATTGGAAAAAAGTCTAGGTATCCCTCAGTTTTCTTCCCCCTAGGTATGGTCCACTTAAAAATCCTATATCTAATTATCCTGATATTAATCCTGTACTCCCCACGAGCTTTCCAACAAAACAAGAATCACAGCAAACGGATTTCGTATGAGAAAGTTATGACTGTTCAGGGTTTTGAAGTTAAAACAGGGTTTAAAGAGGCTAACAGTTCACACGGTTTCCTTAAATTATTTGCTTATAGCCTCTGTATATGCCCTATAGCCCAAGCTTTATGCCCAAAATTTGCCAAAATCTTCAAATTAAAAAACCCTAAAAAATTGACCGAAAATGGCTGTCAATCGCGATCGACTGGGCTGTCAATCGCGATGGACAGGGCTGTCCATCGTGGCCTGTCAGTCGCGATGGACACATGTCAATCGCGATTGATGGGTGTCAATCGCGATGGACAGAGGGTATCGTTCGTGATGGACAGAGGGTATCGATCGCGATGGATAGAGGGTATCGGTCGCGATGGACTCCTATCAGTCGCGATGGATAGCTGTCAGTCGCGATGGACAGCTATCAGTCGCAATGGACTATGGGCAATCACGATGGACTGAAATTTCGGGTTTTTTCCGTGTTTATGTGTTGATCGTGCCTCTATATGTCGCGATGGTCAAGAATCTCGTCGAAATGGGGTGTCAATCGTGATTTTTCTGTCGATCACGATGGACAGGGGTGTTCATCGCGATGGACACGTGTCCCTCGGGGTCTCTCAGTCGCGATTGACTGGCTGTCCATCGTGATGGATAGTGTCAATCGCGATTGATGCTATCAATTGCGATGGACTGAAAAAATGCAAATTTTTCAAAAATTTTTGTGGATCTCTGCTGTGCAAGGTCTCTAGTCTACTGTGGTGCACTTAGTTTTACCAAAGGGGCGATTTTTCTATCAATCGCGATCGACAGAGGTCTGCGACACAGAGACAAGACTGAGCTTTTCCATACCTGCGCGGCGTGCTGGAGATGATGGGATGGCCAAAACCTGCAAGGAAACTCAAAAACATGCAAAAGACAGCGCACACAAATCGCTCTCTCGCTCTCTCACAAGTGAAATGAGGGAAATGGAAGGAGGAAGGTGATATGATAAAAAAACTCCAATTTTTGCGAGGGTGGAGATGGAGATAGGAGATGGTGATGATGATGATGGTGATGAAGATGGTGAAGAAAACAAAAGAAAATAGATAAAAGTGAAGAAATTACCTACGACTCCAACGCCTCAACTCTATGTCTTACCATCACACGCTCGTCCTCAATGCTCGATCTCCGGCAACAGTGCCAAAATTTGGTGTAGCTCAGTGATGAGTAGCACCTCCTTTAATGTCAATCCGGGAAGAGGTGAGGATGGTATGATGACCTTGAGCAAGTGAAGGCACAAGTGCGTGAGTGAGAAGCACACTAACATGCACACACATACACACACACGCGCACACAAGGCAAGACAAAGAGTGAGAAGCAATGGAGTTCTTTAGATTACTTTCAAAAAGCTCATACAAGTTCAATTCTATTACAAGCTAACCTCAAAAATGAGCTCTCTAACTCTTTTTATAGTTTTTGACTAGCTTTGGCCCTGTCCAGACCTAGTGTCCGGCCTAGTTAAAAATTAGGTTCTAGGGCTTATTTGAGGGCTTAAACGAAGTCTAAAAATTATGAGAATTGGTAGGATGATACTTCTAATACTCCTCAAGCTCAAGGACTCCTTGGCTTGAACAAAATGGAGTTACAAAAATAGAAAATGGTATTTACAATGGTTTTTCGTGATGAAAATCACTATTTTTATAGGGATTCTTCTGAAAATTTGACATGTACTTCTTGGAGCTCCCTACTTGCTCCTTATTCTTGTGTATCCACTTATTTGATGCCCTTATTATGCTTTTCCTTGACCTTGAGCTTCAACAATGTTGTAGATCAAGCTTTCTGGGCTAGTCAGAAGGGCAAAGGAAAATGGAGCTCTTCAACTAGTAAGCAGAAATATACTTATTCTCCACAATCGAAGAGGGTAGACAAAGATGAAAAGAAATCAGAAAAGCAGAAATTGTTTTGCAAGTACTATAAAGGAAATGATCATATCATAAAGAACTGTCCAAAATTGGCTGCTAAAGAGGCAAAGAAGAAAGAGGCTAGAATGGTAGTTGCAGAAGCCTCTACACCAAAAATAGAGTCTACTAATCTTGTGCAGGAAGAAGAATGGGCGTTTACTACTATTTGCAGTTTTGACTGATCTTCTCATGAGCAATGCACGTCTGCAGTAGACTCAGATGTTTGGTACTTTGACAGTGGGGCGACCAAACATATTACCTCTTAGCATAGTTTCTTCTCTTCACTCGAGCATGCCCCTATAGGGAATACTGTTACATGTGCCAACAACTCCTCTTATCCTATTATGGGAGTTGTTAAAATCATTTTGTCTACTGCTGATGGTAGTTCTTTCACTTTCTTAGATGCTTTGTTTGTGCTAGGGATCAAGAAAAATCTATTATTAGTTTCTGCATTAGCCAAGATTGGCTTGGTTGTAAAATTTGTTGATGACAGATGTATAATTCATGATCTATCAAATGGCGATGTGATTATTGCTTCTGGCATTTTTTTTCATGGGCTGTATAAGCTCATAAACTATGAAAGATCTGTAAATGATTTGGCATGTGCAATACATGATTCTCAGGCCTTGTCACATGCAAAGCTTTGGCATGCATGCTTTGGTCATCAGAATTTTGCTAGTTTGCTATGCCTGCAAAAATCTAAAATGGTGTCCTCTTTGCCCAAACTTGATGCACTCGTAAAACATGTTTGTGAAGGCTGTATTTTGGGCAAAATGCAGCATGCTTCCTTTCCAAAAGATCATTCAGTTCGGGCTACTAAAAAATTGCAGCTTGTACATAGTGATGTCTGTGGTCCTATGTAGACACCTTCTTTTGGAAATTACCTTTACTTCGTGACTTTTGTGGATGATTTTTCCAGGCATGCATGGGAATATCCATTGAAGGCAAATTCCAAAGTGTTCATGGGCTTCAAACAGTTTTTGGTTTTGGCTGAAAATCTTTCCGCATTTAAAATGGGCACCCTCCGTTTTGATCTAGGGGGGAATATATGTCTTCTAATTTTAATGCATTTTCGGGTGAACGTTGGATAAAACACCAGGGTACAATGCCATATACACCTCAATAGAATGGAGTTGCTGAACAAAAGAACAGGTCACTCATGGAGATGGCGAGGTGTATGGTCAAGAGGCACACTTTATCACATAGTTTCTGGTTTGAGGCTGTCATGTGTGCAACATATGTACTTAACAAGTGTCCCACTAAAGCACCATAGTGTATCACTCCATATGAGGCTTGGCATGACTGCAAGACATCTGTTGCTCATCTCCGTGTTTTTGGTTGTTTGGCATATGCATTAGTGTTTGAACAACATCGTAGAAAATTGGATGATAAAGTAGTAAATGTATTTTTGTGGGGTACAGTTCTGAAAGTAAAGGCTATCATCTATATCATCCATAGACTAAACGCATTCTGGTTAGCCGTGATGTTGTTTTTGTGGAAGATGCTATTCAACCATTTCTTTCATGTACTAAGGAGACATCTGCTAGCTCCAAATACATGTATGATACTTTGCTGCCTCTTTTTACAGATGGATATTCTAGTGCTGGTCCTAATGAGGCAACTTCTCAATGTTTGCAGGTTTCATGTGATGATGCAGATCATTCCATTTCTGATGTAGATTTACATGATGCACTTATTGATGAGAGAGTTGATATTGAGCAGGCAAGAACTATGCCAAAATGGGTGGTGTAGACCTTGCATGATAGCAAATTAGATGCAGCTATGTCATATCATACTTGATTAGGCTCTCATAGTGCCTCTTTTGCATTAGATTGTTATGTTATGGCTGCATCTAGTCTATGTGATGAGAATGAGCTTGTTTCATTTGACGAAGCACAAAATTTAGAAAATTGGATGGCTACTATGCAATCTGAATATGATGCTATAATGAATAACGATACTTGGTCTTTATGTGGCTTGCCTCCTATCAAGAAGGCCATTGGCACAGAGTGGGTTTACAAGCTGAAGCGTAAGCCTGATGGAACAGTTGACAGGTATAAGGCCAGGCTTGTTGCAAAGGGTTATGCATAGGAAAGAGGCATTGATTTTGATGAGACCTTTGCACCTACATGTTGTATGACTACTGTTTGGAGCATCTGTGCACTTGCATCCCATCATGGTTGGAATGTACATCAGCTGGACATTAAAACCGCATTTTTGAATGGTGACTTGCATGAAGAAGTGTATGTTTTTCAGTCCCATGGCTTTGTGCAGAAAGGGCATGAAAACCAGGTATGCAGGTTAAAGAAGGCATTATGTGATTTAAAGCAAGCACCGCGTGCTTGGTATGAGAAGATACATGCCTATCTAGTTGCACATGGTTTTGAGAACAGTCCGACTGAAAGCACCTTATATGTTAAGCGTGCTAATGATGTGCTTCTGATCATTGTTCTCTATGTTGACGACATGCTGCTCACTGGTCCTATTGAGAAGCATATTGCTGATTTTAAGAGTGATTTGCATGCCTCATTTGAGATGTATAATTTAGTGCATTTGCATCACTATTTGGGCATTGAGTTTATGCAAGTTGATGGTGGAATGGCTTTTTGTCAAACGAAATATATTGACACATTATTGTAGCGTTTTGGCCTTGAAGACTGTAAGCCTATTGCCACTCCTATGGAGATAGGTTTACGATTGAGTCTTCATGATGCTCGAGCTGCATTTGATGTTGTCCTCTATCAGCAGGTTGTTGGATGTTTGATTTGCTTATGCATTACTCGGCCAGATATTTAGTTTGCTATCTCAAAGATGACCAGGTTTATGCATTGTCTAGGAGTCAAGCATTGGCACGCGATTAAGTGCATCTTTCGCTACTTGAGTGGTACTCGGCTACTTGGTTTGTTTTATCCCAAGGGGGGGATCAATACAACTAGATTTGCATGCTTTTTCTAACTCTGATTGGGCTCGTTTGCAATGACACTCGTGGGTCCACTAGTGGCTTTTGCTTCATGCATATATACACATGCATACATACACACACATGAATGCATACACACACATGCATACATACACACACATACACATATACTCACACACACACACACACACACATACATACACACATGCATGCACACACACACACATGAATGCATACACACACATACACATATACTCACACATGCATACATAGACACACATACACATATACACATATGCATACATCCACACACACACATACAAACACACATGCACACATATACACACACATAAGCTAGTGTTTTAATTAAATATATACAATTTCGATTTTAAAGTTTTTTTTACATAAAATATATAAAAATAGGATTAGGGTTTTTAGGCTATTTACACATACATACACATATACTTATACACATATGTATATACACATATATATACACATACAATAGAATAAATAAACATATAAATAAACATATATATAAAATAGGATAATTATATAGATAAATAAATATGAAAAAAAACTAGTTTTTTAAATAAATTAATTAATTATATATAATTAAATATATAAAAATAGGTTTAATGTAAAGGATTTTAATTAGAGTAAATATATATACACCTACACATACACACATATACTTATACACACATCTATATACACATACACATATATATACACATGCATACACATATATACATGTTTTAGGTCTAGGTCTTTCTGATTAGGGTTTTAGTGTTTTAACACCTGCATAACATATATACACACATACACATACACATATATACATGTATATACACATGCATACAAAAATATACATATTTTAAGTCTAGATCTTTAAGATTAGGTTTTTAGGGTTTAGGCAATCATATAACTCAATTACATTTATATTAAGAGAAAATATAGAGAAAAATAAGAAAACAAATTTGAATATATATATATATATATATATATATATATGTATAATAGGATCATTATATATATAAATAAATATGAAAACAACTAGTGTTTTAAATAAGTAAATTAATTATATATAATTAAATATATAAAAATAGGTTTAATTTTCACGATTTTAATCAGAGTAAATATATATACATATATAGATAGACACATATACTTATACACATATACTTATACACATATCTATATACACATATATATAGACATTCACATATATATACACATGCATATACATATATACATGTTTTAGGTCTAAGTCTTTCTGATTAGGGTTTTAGGGTTTTAACACCTGCATAACATATATACACACATACACATACACATATAATACATATATACATGTATATACACATGCATACAATAATTATACATATTTTAGATCTAAATCTTTAAGATTAGGGTTTTAAGGTTTAGGCATACATATAACATAATTAAATTTATATAAAGAGAAAATGTAGAAAAAAATTAAGGCAAAAAATCTGAATATATACACACACACACACACACACACACACACACATATATATATATATATATATATATATATATATATATATATATATATATATATATATATATATATATATATATATATATATATATATATATATATATATATATATAAATAAATATAAAAAGAATTACTAAAATCAAGTATATATAATTATATATACTTAAATATATAAAAATAGGATTAGTTAAGAAAAAAATCTGAATATATAAATATAAATATATATAAAATATAATAATTATATAGATAAATAAATATGAAAAGAAGTAGTGCTTTAAATAAATTAATTAACTATATATAATTAAATTATAAAAATAGGTTTAATTTTAAGGATTTTAATCAGAGTAAATATATATACACATACACATACACACATATACTTATACACATATCTATCTACACATATATATACACATACACATATATATACACATGCATACACATATATACATGTTTTAGGTCTGGGATTTTCTCATTAGGTTTTTAGGATTTTAACACCTGCATAACATATATACACACATACACATACACATATAATACATATATACATGTACATACACATGCATATAGAAATATACATATTTTAGGTCTAGATCTTTAAGATTAGGGGTTTAGGGGTTAGGCATACATATAACTCAATTACATTTATATAAAGAGAAAATATAGAAAAAAAGAAACAAAAAAATATGAATATATACATAAATATATATATAATAAGATAATTATATAGATAAATTAATATAAAAAGAGATGGTGTTTTGAATAATTTAACTTAAATATATATAATTAAATATATATAATTAAATATATATAATTAAATATATAAAAATAGGATTAATTAAGAAAAAAGTCTGAATATATAAATAAATAAATATATAAAATAGGATAATTACATAGATAAATAAATATGAAAAGAATACGTTTTAAATAAATAAATTAATTATATATAATCAAATATATAAAAACATGATTTTAATTATATAAGCAATAGACATATATATAATACATATAACACATATAGACATATATAGGTCTTTAGCATTAGGCTCGATCGGGATTTTGGCACCACACAACGAAGCTATCTTGATCGCGAAAACACGCTGAGTATATTCACCAAATTTTTTGCGATTCTGAGAGTACAACTATGCCCTAGATGAAGCGACGACCTGCTCTGATACCAATTGTTGGAGTTAGACATCTGCGGAAGCACGTGAACAACACAAGGAAGAAGAAGAAGCTTGGAGCTCAACACACAATACTGAATGTATTACCACTAGAATGTACAAAGATATGTAGCACATTAGGGCAATAGGGATATATACAAGTCGGGGGGAAAAACCTCCTGAAGAGGGAAAAAAGTGCCCCGATGGTCCTAGAGTGTTCACACACATCACTACCTAAATATATCAACATCTCTCTCTCTCTCTCTTGGACGCTAAATCATGGAGTGGAGGAGAGAGAGTAGAGAGATTGGGGACTCTCACTGTAGCCCTCACTCTCTCTTAGAGAAGCATGTGAAAGCAATGATAAAAGAGGAAGAGCAAAAGTACCTAAAAAGGAAAGCATAGGAAAAGCCTAATGAGAACCAAGCCTATACTTATAGGATTTCCAAGGTTTCCTTTCTAGGAAAATTATGATATACTTACCAATTTGAGATGATTTTTTAGACTTCTCTTGGATTCTTCTTTTCTTTCCTTTACAGTTCAAGTTTCTACTTTTTTTTCTAGAGCTTATAACCTTCTAATTTTCCATTCTATTTTAGAGCTCTTCTTTTCCCTTCTTTTGTAATGTTGGAGAATACTTTCTTTTCTATTTGCATTTTCTCTTTTTATTTTTCTATTTTTATTTCTCACTAACTCACTTCTTTTTTTCTTTCTCCATTTTATTTATATTAAGGTTTTATTCACTTTTACACTTATGTACAAATAGTTTAATTCAATAAAAGGTTTATACACTTATTGTGGTTTTTATTTGGGACAATCTAGGGTTTCCTATGGCTAGGGTTAGATCCTCATGATTAATGAATAAATAGACACATTAAGGGTTTAGAACCTAGGGCTTGTAAGGGTTTTAACTAAGTTTCCAAGGTTAAATTGCACAGCTTCAGGGTCCTTGAGCTAGGGCTTAAAGGGATAGTTTTAATGACTTAAAATGGGCTAAAGGTACCAATCAGGTATGGTACTAAAGGGTACACTTTACTAGGGTTTCTCACTTAAATAGCATAATATATACATGGGTTTGTTATTTTTCTCTTCATCAAACAAATGGTTTTTGGTTAAAACACAACTAGGATTTGGGATTTCAAGGGATTAATGGACTTTATACATATAAATATATAAGTCTATTATACAAATGAAGTGTTTTCTCATCACACATTCAATCAAACAATTAATCGACACAACTCTTTTCTTTTTTCATGCAACCAACGCATCTGATCATGACTAGCATAGAAGATAAAATTTATGAAAAAAAAGGTGCACACAATCCTAGAGGGATTTCATCCCGACACCATGTATCCATATGGAATCTATGTCACATGTGCTAATAATTCTTATACTCACACACACACACACACACACACACACACATATATATATATATATATATATATATATATATATATATATATATATATATATATATATATATATATATATATATATATATATATATATATATATATATATATATATATATATATATATATGTATGTATGTGTGTGTGTATATATATATATATATGTATATATATATAAATATATGTATATATATATATATATATATATATATATATATATATATATATATATATATATATATATATATATATATATATATATATATAGAGAGAGAGAGAGAGAGAGAGAGAGAGAGAGAGAGAGAGAGAGAGAGAGAGAGAGAGAGAGAGACAGAGAGAGAGAGAGAAGAGAGAGAAGCATTTATATAGATAGTACTCATATATATATATATATATATATATATATATATATGAACATTGAGTACTTAGATAGTAATGGTTTTGAGTTATAGATGGCAATATTTATATAATCAATCATATATATATATATATATATATATATATATATATATATATATATATATATATATATATATATATATATATATATATATATATATATATATATATATAGTATACCTATAAAGATATACAGTATTTGTTTTCCTATCGTACATGAAAGTATTTACATTGATATATATGGCATCATTCATATACGTAGAATTCATATATATATATATATATATATATATATATATGTGTGTTTGTGTGTGTGTGTGTATGTATGTATATGTATGTGTATATATATATATATATGTATGTATGTGTGTGCATATGGGAACAATAGGGAATATGGATTTTTTGTTATATATGGCAATATTTATATATACAATACTTATATAAGGAGTATCTATATATAGTATACATATATAACAATTTCTATATTTAGTCTCTCTCTCTCTCTCTCTCTCTCTCTCTATATATATATATATATATATATATATATATATATATATATATATATATATATATATATATATATATATATATATATATATATATATATATATATATATGTGTGTGTGTGTGTGTGTGTGTTTGTGTGTATACATAAATACTTATATATATATATATATATATATATATATATATATAGAGAGAGAGAGAGAGAGAGAGAGAGAGAGAGAGAGAGAGAGAAATAGGTTTGTGTGTGTATGTCACATAGTACACAAAGAAACACACACACACACACACACACACACACACACACACACATATATATATATATATATATATATATATATATATATATATATATATATATATATATATATATATATATATATATATATATATATAGCTCACAAATATACATGCACACACAAAGATATATGGTACAAAGATTGAAATTAAGTTTGAGCCTCTAAATTCACTTCAGTTTGAATCTTTTTGGTCATACGCTACTAGTTGGGGCCTTTGAACCATTTGAACCTTATAAATTAAATCTAGTTTGGGCTTTCGAAGAAAGAAGCTTGAACTTAAGTTTGAGCCTCTTTTCTCTTTCCTCAAAATGAGTAGAGGCTCAAACTTAATTTCCTCTTTGCTCTTCCTTCAAGAAGAGTAGAGGCTCAAACGTAATTTTGAGCCTCTGAATCAAATTAACTCTATGTTTTTTTGTCAGACACTACGAAGCTTGAAGTTAAGTTTGAGCCTCTTAGCTTTTCCACCCAAAAAAATAGTGTAAGTCGAATCTATCTTGAAGTGTGATCGAAAGAGGCTCGAACTTAAGTTTGAGCATCTTAGCTTTTCCAACCATGAGGCTTGAAATTAATTTGGAGTCTATTAGGTCTTTGACCTAAAAAGTAGGGGCTCGAACTTAAGTTCTAGCCTTTCAATGAAATTAATTTCCAGTCTCTTTGGTCATAGGCCATGAGGCTAAAACTGAAGTTTGAGCCTCTCAAACATCTTAAGTTCGAAACTAGGCTTGAATGTGTTCAAGAGTTGATCCATTTCCACTCAAAAAATTAGTGTGTCTAACTCAAAAAGGATCCTCTTAATTTTAATATACTTTCAGCTTTGATAGAAGGAGGCTCCAACCTCTTAGCTGTTCTTGCCAAAAGAGTAGCAGCTCAATCTCAAGTTGGAGCCTCCAATAAAGTAAGTGTGAGTCTTCTTGGTCATATGCAATGACGCTTGAACTTAATTTTGAGCATGTCAATGATCTAGAGTTTGAGTGTCAACCTTTCAATCAACTTAAGATTGAAACTTTTTGGTCATTTAGTACAAGGCTTGAACCTTTGATCTTTTCCACACAAAAGAGGAGTCTCTCTAAGTTGAGTCCACCTTGATATTTGATGGAAAAGTGTTGGAACTTAAGTTTGAGCCTCTTATCTCTTTTATACAAAATGCCAAGAGGCTCGATGTTAAGTTCAAGCCTCGTAGGTTTTCCACCCAAAAGAGAAGAGGCTTGAACTTAAGTTGGATGTTCTCAATGAGATTTAGTTTCCATCCTTTTAGTCATGTGCAACAAGGCTGAAACTTAAGTTTAAGCTTCTCAATAATATTAATTTTGAGTCTTTTTGGTCATATTCTATGAAGCTCAAACTTAAGTTCAAGCCTTCCAAATAAACTTAATTTTTTATCGTTTTGGTCATATGCTACTAGAATCTTTAAGTTTGAGCCTTCAACCATTTGCACTCAAGCGAGTAGTGTGTCGTACTCAAATTTGATCCTCTTAATAAATCTACTTTGTGCTTTGATTGAAAGATGTTTGAACTTAAATTTGCATCTCTTAACTCTTCCTCCCAAAAAAATAGTCTCAAACGTAAGTTCGAGCCTTTAAATCAAGCTAAGTCTGAGTCTTTTTGGTCATATGCAATAAGGCTTGAACTTAAGTTTGAGCCTCTCAATTAACTTAACTTTGAGTTTCAATCTCTTGATCAACTTAATTTTGAGTCTTTTTTGTCATATGCTATGAAGTTTGAGCCTCTCACGTTTTCCACTCAAAAGAGTAGTCTTTCTAAGTCAAATCTAGCTTGAAATTTGATTATAAAACCTCTTAGCTTTTCCATCCAAAAGGCTAAGATGCTTGAACTTAAGTTCAATCCTCTTATCTCTTCCACCCAAAAGATTAGAGTGTTCAAGCCTCTCAAGAAAATGAAATATTAGTTTTTTTAGTCATATGCAATGGAACTCGAACTTAAATTTGAGCCTTTTAATCATCTTAAGTTTGAGTCTTTTTGTTTATATGCTATGAAGCGGTAACTTACATTTGAGCCTCTCAATTAACTTGAAAGATTAGTGTCCTTGATTTGATTTTGATCTCGTTAAGTTAAATGTACCCCAAGGTTTGATTAAAAGAGGCTTGAACTTAAGTTTGTGCCTCTTAATCAAAGTAACTCTGAGCCTGATTTTTCATATGTAACGAGGCTTGAACTTAATTTTAAGCCTCTTAATTAACTTAAGTTTATTTTTCAACCTCTCAATCAACTTAAGTTTGAGTCTTTTTGGTCGTATGTTATGAGGATAAAACTTATGTTTGAGCCTCTCATCTTTTCCACCCAAAAGAGTACTCTCTTTAAGTCAAAAATGCTCGTTGATGTTTAATTGAAAGAGGATCAAACTTAAGATGGAGCCTCTTAGCTTCTCCATCCAAAAGGTTAAGATGCTCAAACTTAAGTTTGATCCTCTTAGCTAGAGTAGAGGCTAGAACTTAAGCTCGAGCCTTCCATTGAAATTAAATTCCAATCATTTTGGTCATATGCTACGAGGCTCAAAATTAAGTTTGAGCCTCTCAATAATGTTAGTTTTGGATCTTTTTTTTCATATGCTATGAATCTCGAACTTAATTCATTGCCTCTCAATCAACTTAATTTTGAATCTTTTTGGTCATATGCTACTAGAGTCAAACTTGAGTTTGAGCCGTCAACGGTTCCGAGAAGAGTAGTGTGTCTATCTCAAATTTGATCGTGTTAAGTTAAATCTACTTTGAGCTCTGATCAAAAGAGGCTTGAACTTAAGTTAAAGCCTCTTTGCTCTTCAACCCAAAATATTAGAGGCTTGAATTTAAGTTCAAGCCTCTTAATTACAGTAAGTCTTAATTTTTTTATTCATATGCGATGACACTTGAACTTATGTATGAGAGTCTCATTTAACTTAAGTGTAATTTTCAACCTCCAATCATCTTAAGTTTTATTCTTTTTGTTCAAATGCTATGAGGCTCAAACTTAAGTTCGAGCCTCTCAGCTTTTCCACTCAAAAGAGTAGAATACATAAAAGAGTAGTTTGATCTTTAAGATTAGGGTTTTAGGGTTTAGGAATACATATAACTCAATTAGAGTTATATAAAGAGAAAATATAGAAAAAAATTAAGAAAAAAATCTGAATATATAAATAAATAAATATATAAAAATTAAGATAATTATATAGATAAATTAATATAAAAAGAACTAGTGTTTTAATAAATATATATAATTAAATATATAAAAATAGGATTAATTAAGAAAAAAATCTGAATATATAAGACAATAAATATATAAAATAGGATAATTATATAGATAAATAAATATGAAAAAAACTAGTGTTTTAAATAAATAAATTAATTATATATAATTAAATATATAAAAATAGGATTTTAATTATATAAGCAATAGAGATATATATAATGCATATATATATAATACATATAACACATATACACATATATGGGTCTTTAGTATTAGGGTTTTAGGTTTTTTTAGGTATTTAAGTATTTAGGTTTTAGTATTTCAAGTTTATGTCTTTAGGAGTATGAATTTTAGGTTTAATAAAAGAAATCAAATGTTCTAAAATGTCCATATTGTATCAGATGGCTAGGCTGGATCGGGAGGAGAGAATGGCATGTCCTTGCACTCACTACAAGTATCAAATTTATCAAAAATGATGGATTTGTACTGCACACGTTAGAGAGTATGGATGCTTTGATAAAAGTCGACGAGAAAACCTACACTACCATTCACATGGTCCCCTAGGTGAGCAGATGGACCCAAACGACATTGCACCGATAACCTCTCTTGGACAAAAGAGAACAAAAAAGGAGATGGACGAAGATCATAATGGTGGAGAAGATGTCGACAGTTTCATGGACACAATAGAATTTCCATGATCAAAAGTCGATGAAGAATATGAAAACATGTGGAGACTAGCTCGTTTACCACTTTATAATGGAGCAAAGATATCTGTACTACGTGCTTCACTCGTGATGCTCAATCTACAATCCATTTATGGATGGTCAAATAGTAGTGTCACTGAATTGTTTAGGTAAATGGATTTGAAACAAACTTTCATTGTTATATCAAAATAACTTTATTTACTAATGTCGTTCTAATTGCTTATTACAAGCTTCTCAAAGATCAATTTTTGCCGGAGGGCAATGACAGACCTCCAACACATGGAGTTGCAAAAAAACTTTTACAGTCCATTGGAATGGATTATACTAAGATTCATGCTTGTCCGAATGATTGCATCCTCTTTCCGAATGAGTATGAGCATCTCCACGTATGTCCAAAGTGTAGAGAAAATAGATTTAGAGAAGACCTTGTAGGCGAAGCAATCCTCGCAAAGGTTTTTCGCCACTTTCCTATCATTCCACGAATTAAGAACATGTTTAGATGCAAATCTATAGCTGAGTTAATATCATGGCATGCAAAGAGTAGGTCTACAGATGGTGTAATGCAAGTGCCTACTAAATTTGATGCTTGGAAGCACATAGATAGTAAGTGGCCAGAGTTTGCTAGTGAGCCTCGGTCCATATGTCTACGCCTAGCTATGGATTGAGTAAACGGATTTGGTTTACGCAGCTCTTCATGGAACACATGGCCTGTATGTTTGGTCAATTATAACATCCCACCATGGCCTTGCACCACTTGTGAAAGAATTGTGGATTTTATGGGATGGGATTATTGTGCGTGACATGTCTCAACCTATAAGAAGACGAGACATGTGACTGCAAGGCATACTTATGTGGACGATGCATGATTGGCCTGGTTATGGTGAATGTTCTTCTTAGAGCGCTTTATGAAGACATTAAAAGGGTTTGTTTGACAGAGAGCACGTCCAAAGGGTAGCATGGCAGAGGGATGGCTTGTACAAGAGTCTCTTGTATTCATAACTTAGTTTCAACGTATGTTAGATCTCGAAATGCCTCACTTATGGAGCAATGATGAAGATGTTCCTCTTGTAAGAGATAAATCGCAAGGTAAAGGATTGCAAAGAAAAATGGATGTTCATCTCCTTGGCACACCATATGTTGAGTCTTTCATGCTCCTCTCTTGTAGGTTGTCCTTTGCTTCTGAATATGGGTATCTCCTCATCTCTTGAGATGTATCCATAAAGGCTCCTTCCTTGCAAGTATGTCTTGATCCTCAAGGACAATGCTTGATAGTTGTTCTTGTCCAATTTATCAACCAACGAAGGAAAACCATCTCCCATTTTACCTTAGATTTGCTCTGATACCATCGTGGGAAAGATGGATGGACACTCCAAGAAATGAGTAGGTACTGCCAAATCTTGCTTTGTACCAACCCCTTCAAGCTTCAGAGTTGAGTTATGGACCCTCTTAGCTTTCCAATGGCACTATATACATGCCTATGTACTTCAGAAATGATTTGAGAAATGATTGAACCAAAAATAGAATACTTCCAAGTTGAAGGATCAATGAAAACTTTCTAATTTTGTCCACACACATGCTGCTTGTAATGCTCAATGATTCCAATACAATAGGAATTATAAAAATTCCTTTTAGAGATATTAAATTAGCTCAGTAAACTAATGATTCCAAGTAGAATTACTTAAAATGATGCACTATACACAGAGCAATCAACTTAGCACTTGAATCATTACCCCCGATTTTTTAGGACCTCTGTAGAGTTTGATCAGTGAGTGTTTTGACGTGCTTTTCTCCAAATTGGCTGAATAGATTATCTTAAAACTGAATAGATTGTCTTAAAACTTTGTGATCATGTGGAAAACTTGATGCTGATTCCAACAAGCCATAGATCATTGACAATGGTGAAGAAGTGACTGAGATATGAGCAGTACAAGTTGACAGTTATGAATGACTATAATAGAGAGATCATAGATGAACAATGTAGATATATTGTGTTAATGAACAATTTTGTACAAGATCATAGGCTAATGATGACGAGAAGTGTAGGCTACAATGTAGACCTCACTCTTTTACAATATGGCAATGGAGAACTCGGAATATGGAGGCACACCCCGTGACTTTTTTCAAGTCACTTTTATAAGTGTTGCATTCAAATTTGAATTTGAATTCCACTTTTGGCTCTATCTAAAAAGTAATCCACCAATCTATGAGGTATTCTCTCCAATATGAAGTTGTGAATTTTCATCTAACAAAATCCATGAGTTTGTAGGTAGGTACAAATATTCTTTCAAGTTAAATAAGCTTTTACAAATGGTAAAGGATAAAATCTTCCTAGCAATGGTTTCCATGGAGCTTCAATTTTTCATGAACTTCTAGTTAAATGCATAGGCTTGAACTTTGCACCAAGAGATATATCTAATCACTTTCCTATACATAATCACAAATTTTTAATGACTTTAACTAGATTTATGGCATAAAATTCATCACATATGTGTGGTGATAGTATTATCATCTATGAATTATTTTGCAAAGTGATGGTATGAATATGATCCATTCCTTAATATCAAAATACTATTTGATAATCTTTAAGCTAGGAATATTACCTTGGCAACATAAGGAGTCCAATTTCTATGTTCTTTCTTCAAGTTTAACAATACTACTATTTTTCTATGCAAAGAAAAAGTCATTTGATGAGCACATATTGCATATGCTACCTAATTAAAGTTAATTTGCTAGTTTTATCAATATAAACTTGTTTATATTATTCATAGATTTATTTTGATTGATATATATTCCTTATATGACTGAGTAAAGCTTTTCAAGGATGAAGTTTTGTTCTCGAGAGACTAGAATATGGCTATTCAATGAGATATTGAGATTGCTAGTGGTATCTCAGATACGCACAAAACTTATTTGTCCAAAGACATCAAGCATACTTTTATGATACTATGTGATGGTTTGTGAAATACAAAACCATCCTTTTTAGTGGTTTCATGCATCATTATAAAATGCTCCTATAGTGTATAACTATATAATGAGTGTAGTAAATTTCTTATTATAAAAGTGAATTTTATAATTCACAAGACTTGCCTTAGATATCTATATGTCTTTAAATTAGCATTGGAAAAATTATTCCAACATGAGAGAAACCTTTTCTATGGAGATATTTCGTTCTTCTCATATGTAAGTCTATAGAAAAGAAAAATTAGCCATATTCAATCATTTGTATATTTTGAGTTATCAAAAAAGGGTACTTTGAAAAAATATAAATTTGTTATAGAATGTCTAGGTATAAGTCTTTATGGGACTTGAAGATTTTCCCAAATTTTTTTTGATTACTATGTATGATTTTCATTAAATTTGATAAAAAATGGACACTATAGTGTTCTCTTTTGGTACAACACTAGTGTTAAGGGTTTTTGGATCTCTTAGTTCATATTTGAAAATATAGTTAGAATGGCTCCCTATAAATTAATCTAGGAAAACAAAAAGTCTCTCAAATTTGGAATGAATGATGGCGACTGTCCTTTTCGGCATACGTACCAACTATTTTTTAAATGTAATTACTCTCAAGTTAATTGAAATTTCCTATAATAAATTAGAAAGGGCTTCCACCCACTCCCATCTTGATCTCCAAATTAAGTGTTTCTAGAGGAGAACCACTTAGTTTGGAGAAAATCTGTAGAGTTTCTTAATTTCCTCGCATGGAGCAAAGATACAGTTTTTTATCTTTAATAAACTTGGGCCAAGGGGGGAATGATGTTCATTACTCAGGGCCTTTACTTACTCCCATCATTTTGTAGGCTCAAAATCTACGAAAATATTGAAAGTTTGCTGCAACCTGAGATTGATTATTCTGTCTTAAAACGACAAGACGATAATCAAAACGTTCTGGAGTATTACTGTAATGGAAATGCTAGAAGTGATTTGGATTGACACGTACATGTTTTATAAAAAGAGACCACCGAAATGGCTCCCACATGCTTCTAATCCAAAATTTGAGATCGAAGGAAGATATGAAATAAGAAGGACTCATGTTATTTCTCCAAGTTCTTCAAATACTGTTCGTCTGGTTTTGATGCATCTACTGTCCGTCCCAACTCTGTGAGCTTTACTAAAAGTCATATAATATATCATTATAATATATCATTATTTTCATGGTGTGTATGTGTGCACTAAAACTCAGAATCTAAGCAAAGATCAGACTCAAGAGTTACGATGTTTTAAAGAGAATATTACCTAAAGGACATAAAAAAGATTGAAATTTAATAATTTTGACTCCAAAACAATAGGGTCAAGTTATGTCCATTTAACTCTTTCATTCTCTAACAGAATATTGAGCTGTGACTAATCAAATGTGAGATGTAAGTGGACAAGGGGTTAGCATAAGAAAAAGGCTTGCCTTTTGCTTCATCAAATTGGTCTACTCAATCCGAGGCACATTATTAGCTTTACAAAACGTTATCTGACCGCGTACATCCTAGAAACTAGAATTGATCAAATCCGTTTCTTCATTATAAAGGCATGCAAAGTGCCCTTTCTTTCGGTATTACTTCATTGTGAATTATAATAAAGGATAGAAATGGGAGTGCTTGTATCAATAAAGGTCTATTTCGTTTATTTTGTATTCTTCCCATAATACAAACTCACACAGATTTTCCATGCTGATGGAATGGTTTTCAAAAATTAAAGAGTATTTGTGTTGATGTTTCTGCGTATGACAACCAGGGAAATAAGAACGGCCATAATGTACGAACCACCATGCATTCCAGCTATTAAGTGTCATTGCGAATTCAGCTTCAGGGTGCATTGTTTTCAAAGACTGAGACACAGATATGGCACGAGAAAAATGATAGGAGATGTTTCTTCATATACAAGCTTGGCGCATCTCTTAAACGAGTATCTATTGAAATCGTAAGCTTCTCCGAAGTAAAACTCATGATACAGGAAGCTCTATGTACTTGGAGAGGTTCATGCACAAGTCCGCGGTGAAGCACCTCATGCTGTGGACAACAAGTCTTCTGCGTGGCCTTATCAGCGAGGCCATTTTATATTTACAGGATAAACTATGTAGAATAATGAGCTTCTCTTTTCTTTTCTTGTGTGTGCGTGTGTGTGTGTGAGAGAGAGAGAGAGGTGAAATATGCACATGTGACAAACCAGATACGTAAACAGCATGATGTAAACATTCAATTGATAAATGTTACGATATATGCGTTGCAGCTGCTCTTCGTGATCCATGTATGCGTGCAGAGTAACTTTCTATGAAGACGCAGGTCTGCGTGGCGCAAGAGCGGGATATAGCAGATGGGTATGTGGCATTGTGTAGGTTACGAGCTACGACGTTTATGTTTCACATTATAAATAAGAAGAAAAAGAGTGCGGTTTTTGTTCTTTTATAGGGAGAAAAGATGGGACCATTATTTCTTCTCACCCTCATAATATACAATTGATCCACTAATGTTTTATGGATGTTGTCTCTATGGGTAGAAAAATAGTGAGCTCAGTGAACCCGGGTTATTCCCAATCCTGGTTGATCTCTTCTTGTGGATGTGTATGGAATTGAAAAAATTCCTCTCACCGTATGTTGTCACGGAGATAAGTTCATTGAATTGAGTCTGTTCTTTCCTCCATCATTCCAAATGTTATAAAACTTATCCATAAAAATGGGTCTCAAGGACAACATATGCCTATATTCGTTTTACAAAAAATTCTTTGTAATCCTTGGCTAGGAGTTTCAACCTTTTTTGTGTTGGGTCTTCTCCTTAGTTAAAAAATGGTAATAAAAAGCACCTTTATCCTTGATCATGTGATAATTGTTTACAAAATATGATGTTGGAGAGAGTAATGATCAATGTATATCACTACAACATATGAGGGGCATATTGACGTTGTTTATATTGACGGTCACTCTCGGCATTGGTATAAATGTTGGAAAAGTCCACTTAAAAATATCGACAGTCAAGTGACCGTCCGTATGACCATTTAAAATGGATCATCCGGATGTCTCACGACCGCCGGTATGAGCGTCAGTATATGCATCTGTATGGGCGTCAGTATAAGCATCGATATAAGCGTTAAATTTCCGATGCTCATACTGATGCCCATACCGATACTCATACCAATGCTCATACCGATGCCCATACCAACACATATATGGAGGCTGTGTTTTAAACATAAAAGGAACCCGAGAGGAAAACTAAACATTTTGCGCATGTTTGAGTACTAGTTGTCTTCTGTCGAACTTGCACGCGCAAATCGAATTGCGATCTGCATTGTCTTGTGCAGACACACACGTAAATCTCTCTCTCTACACACACACACACTCTCTCTGTTTAGATCTCACATCTTGGTAAGTGGTGCATGTACTCTTAGCCTTTGTCTTTCTCTATGCTTTAGGTCTTATAATTTCTCTTCTCTTTGATTTTGCAGAAGTATTTTGGCATGGATTCTTTGGAATTCGATGATAGACGACATACATTATGCTTTGATGACAACGATCCAAAAGAGGGACATACTTGTAAGTGATTGTTTTATTCTATATTGATAGAAAGAGAAAGAGAGAGAGAGAGATGAGAGAGATAGAGAGAGAGAAAGGACAAAGAGAGAGAGGGAGAGAGAGAGAGAGATGAGAGAGAAAGAGAGATAAAGAGAGAGAGAGTGAGAGATAAAGAGAGATGAAAGAGAGGAAGATAGAGATAGGAAGATAGAGCATACATACACACATATACACACACATGCATGCTTACATACACACACATATACACACATGCATGCATACACATACATACAAATATACACACATGCATACATACACACACACATGCATACACACGTACATAGAGCATACACTCACATACACACACACATCTACACATGCATACATACACACATACATACATACACACATATACACACATGCATGCTTACATACACACACATATACACACATGCATGCATACACATACATACAAATATACACACATGCATACATACACACACGCATGCATACACACGTACATAGACACACATATATACACATATGCATACATACACATACACACACATGCATACACACATACATACACACACACACACATACACACATACATACACACACACATATACACACACACATACATACACACATATACACACATGCATGCATACATACACACACATATACACACATGCATGATACACATATATACACATATACACATATGCATACATACACACACATGCATACACACATACATACACACACATATACACATATGCATACATACACACATATACAGACATGCATGCATACATACACACACATACAAAAATACACACATGCATGCATACATACACAGACATACACATATACACATGAATACATACACCCACACATGTATACACATGCATACATACACACACATACACATATACACATGAATACATACACACACACATGTACACGCATGCATACATACACACACATATGTACACACATGCATACATACACACATAAACATAGATGCATGAATACATACACACACATATACACACATGCATGCATACACACACACACACGCACACACACACATACATACATACACAAATGCATGCACACACACACATGAATGCATACACTTACATGCATACATACACACACATACACATATACTCACACATGGATACATACACACACATACACATATACTCACACAATCATACATACACACATACACACATACACATATACACACATGCATACATTCACACACACACACATACATACACACATGCACACATATACACACATATACACATATATAAAATTTTGATTTTAAAGTTTTTTTTTAACATCAAATAAATAAAAATAGGATTAGGGTTTTTAAGCTATTTACACATACATACACATATACTTATACACATATATATACACATACACATATATATACATATACATACACATACACACATGTTTTAGGTTTAGGTCTTTCTGATTAGGGTTTTAGGGTTTTTACACATGCATAACATATATACACACATACACATACACATACACATGTAATACATATATACATGTATATACACATGCATAGAGAAATATACATATTTAGGTCTAGGTCTTTAAGATTAGGGTTTTAGGGTTTAGCCATACATATAATTCGATTACATTTATATTAAGAGAAAATATAGAAAAAAATATGAAGAAAATATGAATATAATAATAAATATATATTTTAAATAGGATAATTATATAGATAAATAAGTATGAAAACAACTAGTGTTTTAAATAAATAAAATAATTATATATAATTAAATATATAAAAATAGGTTTAATTTTAAGGATTTTAATCAGAGTAAATATATATACACATACACATACACACATATACTTATACACATATCTATATACACATATATGTACACATACACATATGTATACACATGCATACACATATATACATGTTTTAGGTCTAGGTCTTTCTGATTAGAGTTTTAGGGTTTTAACATCTACATTACATATATACACACATACACATACACATATAATACATATATACATGTATATACACATGCATACAGAAATATAATTTTTTTAGGTCTAGATCTTTAAGATTAGGATTTTAGGATTTAGGCATACATATAACTCAATTAAATTTATATAAAGAGAAAATATAGAAAACAATTAAGGAAAACATCTGAATATGTAAATAAATATATATATAAAATAGGATAATTATATAGATAAATGAATATAAAAAGAACTAGTGTTTGAAATAAACTAATAAAATATATATAATTAAATATAAAAAATAGGATTAATTAAGAAGAAAATTTGAATATATAAATAAATATATATAAAAAATAGGATAAATAACTAGTTCTATATGTAGATAAATAAATATGAAAAGAACTAGTTTTTTAATTAAATAAATTAAATATATATAGTTAAATATATAGACATAGGTTTAATTTTAAGGATTTTAATCAGAGTAAATATATATACACATACACATACACACATATACTTATACACATATCTATATACACATATATATACACATACATATATATATACACATGCATACACATATATACATGTTTTAGGTCTAGGTCTTTCTAATTAGGGTTTTAGGGTTTTAACACCTGCATAACATATATACACACATACATATACACATATAATACATATACACATGTATATACAAATGCATACAAAAATATACATATTTGAAGTCTAGAACTTTAAGATTAGGGTTTTAGGGTTTAGGCATACATATAACTCAATTAAATTTATGTAAAGAGAAAATATAGAAAACATTAAGAACAAATATGAATATATAAATAAATAGATAAATAAATAAATAATTAAATTAAATATATATATATATATATATATGTGTGTGTGTGTGTGTAATAGGATAATTATATGTATAAATAAATATGAAAAGAACTTGTGTTTTAAATAAGTTAATTAATTATATATAATTAAATATATGAAAATAGGATTAGTTAAGAAAAAATCTAAATTTATAAATAAATAAATATATAAAATAGGATAATTATATAGATAAACAAATATGAAAATAACTAGTGTTTTAAATAAATAAATTAATTATATATAATTAAATATAAAAAAATAGGATTTTAATTATATAAGCAATAGACATATATAATACATATAACACATATATGTTACACTTATGTGTTCCTCGACTAGCTTTGATGTGAACCTTTTCCCTATACGTGGGCAATTTTTACTCTAGTGCTGGCTAGAGGTTTTTTCCCCATGTTATCACATACTTGATACTCTCATATGTGGTGGTACTCTGTACCAGAGCAGGCTCAGCTCCTTCTCAAGTTTCGGATTTTCGCATCGCGGCGGGCGTGCACTTTAACAGTGCAAATCGACTTCCAAGCATAGAACTGTGAATTTTAGCAGCCACAAAACATTTCCATCACGTGTGCTAGGGTTTTACCCCCATTTTGAAGTCATTCATGCAGTCAGAACTGCCATCAGAGTGACGGTTTATGAGCTGAAATTTCAGCACTCATTTCAGTTTTCGTCGAAGTGAAGATTTTGTCACATTCTTGTTCTTTAGTGAAATGGCAGGCAACAATGACTTGTTTGGCATGCTTCAAGCTGAAGATAAGCTTGATGGGACCAACTATCCGATGTGGTCTTACATGATGAAGCATGTTCTTGTTGCAAAACAACTTTGGAACATAGTGGTAGATGTAGATCGAAGACCGGCAAGTGCTTCTACTTCACAGTCTACTGTCACAGATGGAGCTTCTTCTTCGAGTACAGTGGTTTCTCCTTCTCCACCTACACAAGAGCTGCTTAGATGGGATGGAAAAGATGCTCAAGCTCATGGTTTGATTGCGCTTTCAGTGAAGCATCATATAGTTCCGCACATTCGGTCATGTTCTACATCACCATAGGCATGGGAAACTCTTGCTTCTTTGTATGCCGTGCATAATGAAGCACGTGTTGCATACTTGAGGAAGCAACTTGAGGATGTATGTATGGATGAAAATGAGTCGGTGGATGTGTATGTGACATGCATCAAGGATTTGAAAGAGCAATTGGCAAACATAGATGAGATCATTCCAGATGCATCACTCATTTCTACATTGTTGAAAGGATTACCAGAATCTTTTCAAAGCTTTGCTACTACACTTCGTTTGGTTGCAAAAAGAAATCCTAATATATATGCATTTGATGAGGTTGTGTCTCTTCTTTTGCAACAAGAGCAATCTAGAGTGAATAGGAGTGGTTTGATTGAGGGAACGCAAGCACTTACTATCTCACAAAAGGGGAAAATCAAGTATGGTTCAGCTTTGGGTTCATCAAAACCAAAGCCTCAAGCTTCCTCTTCCACTCATTCCTCTAATGATGGTGATTTGCAAAAGAAGAAAAGATGCAAATATTGCCGGAAGGCTGGTCATACTATTGATGAGTGTAGAAAGCTTGCTAAATGCAATGAAAAGAAGAAGGAATCGGGCATGTCTATTGCTGAAATTTCAGCAAATGCAAAGAATGATGAAGCTAACATGGCTCAAGATTATTGGGCATGTGTTGTTACATGTCATTATGATGCTTCTTTGCATTCTAAATGTATGGTTGTGAGTGAGGCTGATTCCGATTGGTTCTTTGAAAGATGCACATAACATCATGCAAAATATTTTTTTCCTCTTTGAAAGATGCACCTAAAGGAGGACATGTGGTGTGTGCAAACTATGCCTCTTATCCTATCATTGGAGTAGGAGAAATTGAGCTTACGACTGCCAATGGAGGTGTGATTCTCTTGAAAAATGCATTGTATGTGCTCGGTATCAAGAAGAACTTAATTTCAGTTTCGTTGATTGCCAAAGGTGGACTTCATGTACACTTTGTTGTTGATAAGTGTATGGTTCATGATTTCAGCAATGGTGATGTTATTGTGATGTCCGGTACATTATGTAATGGTTTGTATTGCATGGATACATAAAAGAGGGCTGCCTCGAATGCCTTAGTTGCTCATACTTCTTCCATGGCTGAAATGGAGCTTTGACATGCTCATTTTGGTCACTTGAACTTCAATAGTTTGCTTTACTTGCAAAAGAAGGACATGGTTGTTGGTTTGCCTACACTTGAGTCCATTGAGAAGCATGCATGTGAAGGTTGCATTCTTGGAAAAATGCATCGTGTTTCTTTTCCAAAAGATGGTCATACACACACTACAAGAAAATTGCAACTTGTTCATCGTGATGTATGCGGTCCCGTCAAGACTCCATCTTTTGGGAAGCATGTATATTTTGTTACCTTCATTGATGATGCTACTCGCCATACATGGGTTTATCCTATGAAACAAAATAATAATGTATTTTCTTGCTTCAAAGCATTTTTAGCTATGGCTGAAAATTTTTCTTCACAAAAGCTTTTGACTCTATGCACGGATCGTGCTGGTGAGTACATGTCACATGAGTTTAATGCTTTTCTTCATGAAAGAGGTATTTCACACCAATGTACGGTGCTATATACACCTCAACAAAATGGTGTTGCCGAGCGTAAAAATAGAACTTTACTTGAAATGGAACGATGTATGGTTAAAGGAAAGCATCTTCCTGATAAGTTTTGGATGGAAGCGGTCATGTGTGAAAATTATGTGTTGAATGGCTGCCCTACAAAATCATTGAGAGTCATCACTCCTTATGAGGCTTGGAATGGTCATAAGCCTATGGTTAGTCATATGCGTGTGTTTGGTTGTTTGGCATATGCTCTCGTGCCATCACAACAATGTCGCAAACTTGATGACAAGGCAAAGAAATGTATATTTGTTGGTTATAGTGCTGAAAGTAAGGGATATCGGTTAAACCATCCATTCACGAACACAATTATTGTGAGTCGAGATGTGGTATTTTCTGAAAATTCAGTTTTCCCTCTACTTGAATGCAAAAAACTGCCAATAGTTAGCTCACAAGATGTGCTCGATACACTCATGCCTTTGTTCCAAAATGGTGCACTGGACTATGGCCATGTAGACCGGCCAACTGAGGTTCAAAGGGCTGAAAAATTCCAGCCAAATAGAGTTGAAAATGTAGAGAATTTCCAGCCAAACATGGCTGAAAAATTTCAGCCAAAAATTTTCAAAACTATTGGAAATTTCCAGTCGCATATGGTTGAAAATTTGCATCAAAATATGGATGAAACTGAGCATGAAATTCAGCCCACGCATGATGTACATATTGACGATGTTCTACATAATGAACACATGTCTATCAAGAGTGCACAATCTATGCCAAAGTGGTTGAAACAAACTTTGCAGGACAACAAATTGAGTGCACCTTTACTTGGTAGAACAAGATCAAGCTCTCACCATGCATCAAGTAATTTTGTGGATTATTCTCTTATTGCTACATCATGAAATGAAGAGTCACTCTCTTTTGAAGATGCATGTGATGATCCACAATGGATGAGTGCTATGCAATCAGAAATGGATTCCATACATAGGAATGGTACTTGGGAGTTATGTGAACTGCCAAAAGGAAAGAATGCCATTGGTACAAAGTGGGTTTACAAGATTAAAAGAAAATCTGATGGTAGCATTGATCGCTACAAAGCTAGATTGGTTGCCAAAGGATATGCACAACAATATGGCATTGACTATGAGGAAACTTTTGCACCTACTTCATGCATGACTACCATTCGTACCGTGGTTGCATTGGCTACTCATCGAGGTTGGAAAGTGCATCAAGTGGACATAAAAACAGCCTTCTTGAATGGTGATTTGCAAGAAGAGGTCTATGTGAAGCAACCTCCTAGATTTTCTATGAAAGGGAAAGAGCATATGGTTTGTCGCTTGCATAAAGCCTTGTATGGTCTCAAGCAAGCTCCACGTGCCTAGATATACAGTATGCAGTTTCCTAGTTGAGTCGATTCATGCATAGCCCTGGCGGTAAGCATTGGCAAGCCGTGAAACGTCTGTTCAGATATCTTCGAGGCACTTTGAGCTTAGGTCTCTTTTATGGCAGATATATTCATCCATGCTTGCATGCTTTTACAAATAGTGATTGGGCTGGTTGTTATGATACTTGCGTGTTCACTAGTGGTAATTGCTTTCTCCTTGGAGACTCATGCATATCTTGGTTGAGTAAGAAGCAACCTACAATGGCGACATTGAGTTGTGAAGCTGAGTACAGGGAAGTTTTCACAGTTACAGTGGAGTGTATATGGCTGAGATGCCTATTGATGGATCTTTGCATGGAGATTGATGCTGCTACGCATATTCTCACAGATAGTCAGAGTGCTTTGGCTGTTGCACGAAACCTAGTGTTTCATGCATGGACCAATCATATTGAGGTGCATTATCACTATGTGAGAGAGCGCCTTCATGCAAGAGATATTGATTTGATAGATGTGCCTACACAAGATAATGTGGCAAACATATTCACCAAAGCTCTTCCACGGGATAAGTTTGAAGCTTTTCGCAAAGATTTAGGCTTGTTACCTTGTGGGGGCTGATCTGTCACTCCCTGTATGTGTTCACATCATTCGCTTCAGGGGGTTTGTTACACTTATGTGTTCCTCGAGTAGCTTTGATGTGAACCTTTTCCCTATACATGGGCACTTTTTACTCTAGTGCTGACTAGAGGTTTTTTCCCCATGTTACCACATACTTGATACTCTCATATGTGATGGTACTTTGTACTTAGGGATATTATTCAGCTCTTACTTCAGTTTAGTTTATCCATCAATAGAAAGAGCTATTCCAGCCATCGTTTTCTCTATGTGTCTTGCCACATTTGTGCTCCTTCTGTGTGCTTCTTTTGTGTCTCTCACACTTCTACACACACCCAACAATATACACATATGTAGGTCTTTAGTATTAGGGTTTTAGGATTAGGGTTTTAGGTTTTTTTAGGTGTTTAAGCATTTAGGTTTTAGTATTTCATGTTTAAGTCTTTAGGAGTATTATTTTTAGGTTTCATAAAAAAATCAAATGTTCTAAAATGTCTATATTGTATCAGATATCTAGTTTGGATCTAGAGGAGAGAATGGCATGTCCTTGCACTCAGTCCAAGTATCAAATTTATCAGAAAGTGCAGATTTCTACTACACATGATAGAGAGTATGGATCCTTTGATAAAAGTGGACTATAAAACCTATGCTACCATTCGCATGGTCCCCCAAGTGAGTAGATGGACCCAAACGACATAGCACCGGTAACCTCTTGTGGATAAAACAGAACAAAAAAGGAGTTAGAGGTACAAGAAAGTACTAATAGCATTACACGGAATGAACATATGAAAGAAATGCTCGATGCATTTTATGAGATGCACGAAAATCATGATGGTGGAGAAGATGTCTAGAGTTTCATGGACACAACATAATTTCCACGATCATAAGTCGATGAAGAATATGAAAATATGCGAAGACTAGCTCGTTTACCACTTTACAATGGAGCAAAGATATCTTTACTACGTGCATCACTCGCGATGCTCAATCTGCAATCCATTTATGGATGGTCAGATAGTAGTACCACTGAATTGTTTAGGTAAGTGGATTTGAAATAAACTTTCATTATTGTATCAAAATAACTTTATTTACTCATTTCGTTCTAATTGCTTATTGCAAGATTCTAAAATATCAATTTTTGCGAGAGGGAAATGACATGCCTCCAACATGTGGAGATGAAAAAAAACTTTTATAGTCCATTGGAATGGATTATACTAAGATTCATGCTTGTCCAAATGATTGCATCCTCTTTTGGAATGAGTATGAGCATCTCCATGTATGTCCAAAGTGTGGAGCAAATATATTTAGAGAAGACCTTGTAGGCGAAGAAATCCCCACAAAGGTTCTTCGCCACTTTCCTATCATTGCACGAATTAAGAACATGTTTAGATGCAAGTCTATAGCTGGGTTAATGTCATAGCATACAAAGAGCAGGTCTATAGATGGTGTAATGCGAGTGCCTATTGACTCTGATGCTTGGAGGCACATAGATAGTAAGTGGCCAGAGTTTGCTAGTGAGCCTCGGTCCATACGTCTAGGCCTTGCTATGGATGGAGTAAACCCATTTGCTTTACGCTGCTCTTCATGGAGCACATGGCCTGTATGTTTGGTCAATTATAACATCCCACCATGGCTGGCCAAAAAGAAGGCACTTATGGAAGAACTCTGCATTTTATGGGATGGGATTATTGTGCATGACATCTCTCAACCTATAAGAAGATAAGACGTGTAAGTGCAAGGCATACTTATGTGTATGATGCATGATTGGCCTGGCTATGATGAATGTTCAGGTTTATCGATTTCAGGTTACCATGCTTGTCCCTTATGTGGACCACGATTCGAAGCATGCTATTCCAAAGCACTACATAAAACAGTCTATGAAGGACACCATAGATATTTTCCTGATAGCATAGAGAGTGCAAAACTCAATGCTATCGAAGTTGTTTGTATGGTAGAGAAATAATTTCCCACAATTATTCTCACCATTCAACTTCATTTACTGGCTTATGTGGTAGCTGAAGTTGCAATAGCAAGAACTGTCCATAGTCGATAGATGTTCTTCTTAGAGCACTTTATGAAGACATTAAAAGGGTTTGTTCGACAGAGAGCACGTCCAGAGGGTAGCATGGCAAAGGGGAGGCTTGTACAAGAGTCTCTTGTATTCATAACCGAGTTTTTATGTATGTAGGATCCCAAAATGCCTCGTTTATGAAACGATGATGAAGATGTTTGTCTCATAGGCGATGAACCACAAGGTAAAGGATTGCAACAAAAAATGGATGCAGCTTTCAGAGAGAAGGCAATGAAGTTTTGCATAGTTACCTCTGAGCCTATGCAAAAGTGGTTAGAAAAGTATGAGCTTGCCAAGGATACCAACGCAAAGGAAAGAGCAGAGTTTTGAAGGAATCATTCCACTCAATTTTTTCCTCTTCTAGAAAGTCTTCGACCTCTTCCACCTTTTCCAACGAGTAAATGGCTAGATACAGGGGTTTCACAAGCAAAGGCAGCGGGTGAAGATATCTTTGAAGAAGAAGACGAACTCGCAAAGGAATGTGATTGGGAGTATACTAAATACGGTGCACTATGGTCTCATGGATGACACTTTCGGATCGCACGAATCGAAAAAAATAGGTCTTCTTTTGATAATGGGGTGATGGTGAACTTTTTGCAAAAAAGTAGAGCGAGTGCAAGAGATGATAATGCTCAAGAAGACCAGCTAGATTATTGTGGTGTGATTCAAGATATCTTGAAACTATCTTTTAGGAAGTTTGATTACTTTGTTTTTTATGTGAAATGGCTCAAAGTTGTCAATTCTGGAAGAAATGCAATAGTGAGGCGGGATAAAAGTGGTTTGGTTCAAGTCGATTCCACCAAATTATGGACGGATGAAAGATGAAGTATTTTGATGGGGATGCACCACAGTGCGCTCTCCTTGTCGAGAGCTTCATGATGATATGCTCGAAGTAGAAAACCAAGCTCCTACGGCTGCGCACAGTACTCCACACAGAAGCTACATAATACGCAGAAAACACAGTACACAGGGAGCACGAAGATAGACTTCTTAGGTCTTACAAATGCGGTCAAACTTACAGTACTGTGACTGACTAGACCACTATATGTTTTATTAAAGAACACATACAAAGAAGTGTCCAGTGGCCATTTGGCCTTTCATATGGACACTAACGGTAACAATCTCCCACTAAAGGCCAACATGGCTAAAGTAACTATGGGAGAAAAACTAAAGAATGATATAGAATACCTGAGTGGAAGTATACATACTGTACCTCCCACCTGATGGGCATGTTACACAGTATACAAGTGACTGTGTAAGATCAAGAATCAAGTAACCCCCATCAAGTGAGAACAATGTCGAAAGCTATCGTGTGGTAGAGCTTTAGTCAAAGCATCTACAGCATTATCTCGAGTGTGAACCTTCTCAAGAATAATGCTCTCAATGGCTAAGCAATCTCTAATGAAGTGATACCTCACCTCAATGTTCTTGGTCTTTGCATGATAGACCGGATTCTTAGCCAAAGCAATGGAATGGCACTGTAACTATCACTAAGCAAATGAGGTACATGCTAAGGTAAACCCATATCACAAGCAAGACGCGAAAGCCACAATGCTTCCTTACATGCCTCACTTGCTGCAATATACTCTGCTTCTGTGGTGGAAACAGCTATACATCCTTGAAGATGAGATCTCCAAGAGATAGCACCTCCAGCAAAATGAGAAATGTACCCTGATGTAGACTTACGATTGTCTACACAACAAGCATAGTCATAATCTGTGTAACCAATAATGGATGTTTTCCCTCTACCTAAGCATAGACACTTGTCCTTAGTGCCACTGAGATATCTCAAAATCATCTTGACCGCTTCCCAATGTTTCTTTCTAGGCTTAGACATATATCTGCTCACAACTCCCACTTCAAATGCAATGTCTGGTCTCGTAGCTACCATAGCCTACATGAGACTACCAATAGCAGACTGATAGGGAATTTTGTTCATGAATTCCTTTTCCTCATCTGATTTGGGGCAAGCATCCTTGCTCAATTTCACATATGTGGGTAAAGGTGTACTCAATGCCTTTCCACCCTACATATTGAACCTGTGAAGTACATTGTATATGTACTCACTTTGAGACAAGTATATGCATCTTTTACTCCTATCACGAGTAATGCCCATGCCAAGAATATGTTTAGCATCCCCCAAATCCTTCATATAAAATGTCTGACTCAACTTCTTTTTGAGAATTGACAAGTCATAAGAGCACTTCCCAACAACCAGCATATCATCGACATAAAGTATCAAACATATCAAGCTACCATCTGAGCATCTCTTTGTGTAGAGACAATGATCCTCATTGCTTCGAGAACAGCCTTGAGACTTCATAAAAGCATCAAACTTTTGGTACCATTGTCTAGGGGACTGTTTAAGTCCATACAAGCTCTTCTTGAGCTTACAAACTAGACTCTCCTTGCCAGGAACTACATAACCCTCTTGTTGTTCCATATAGATCTCATTTGTAAGATCTCCATGCAATAAAGTAGTTTTCACATCCACTTGGACTAACTCTAAGTCCTCCAATGCAACAAATCCAAGAAACATGTGCAGGGTAGTCATTTTGACCACTGGAGAGAAGATTTCCTCGAAATCAACACCATGTTGTTGCTTAAAACCCTTTGCCACAAGTGCTGCTCTATACTTTGGAGAAGCACTATCTGATGTGAATTTCAACTTATATACCCATTTACATGGTAAAGCTTTCCTGCTATTTGGCAAAGGTACTAAATCCCAAGAACCATTCTTGTGAATAGTATCCAACTCACTCTTCATGGCACGCTCCCACTTGACATGATCCTCTGTCTGCATAGCCTCTTTGTAGCAAGAAGGCTCACTAGCATCTGTGAGCATAACAAAATCTAAACTTGGAGCATATCTATTAGGTGGTTATGAGAAACGTGCAAAACATCTCAATTGTTACTGAACAGGAACATGTGCAGACTTATCTGAATGGACATTCTCTTGAACATCCCTATGTGAAGCATTTTTATGCAGGCTAACTGGAGGACTAGTATTCTCAAACATTCTTCTCACTTCAGCCTCCTTAATGGGTTGTTTATGCATCTTAGACTCATTGAAAATGACATCACTACTTTTGATCACTGCCCATGTTTGAGGATCCCATAAGCGATATCCAAATTGTCCTTCTCGACGATATCCAAGAAAAATGCATTTCTTTGACTTATGGTCCAACTTTTGTCTAAGATTCTTGGGTATATGAGCATATGCTTCACACCCAAAAACTCGAAGGTGATCATAATATGGTGGCTTCCCTGTCCACAACTCTTGTGCCACTTTGAGACCTTTGGTAGTACTAGGTGAAAGGTTAATCACATGAACTGCAATCAATACTGCTTCTGCCCAAAAGCCTTGTGAGAGGTTTGCATGATGCAACATAGAGACTACTCTATCTTGAATAGTTCTATTCATCCTCTCAGCTACACTATTCTTTACTGGGGTATAAGGAGTTGTAAACTCTCTAGGAATCCCTCTAGAATGACAAAAAAGGTTGAATTCATGTGAGGTATACTTACCCCCATTTTCTGAACGTAAAGCCTTAAGCTTAGTTCCTTTTTCAGTCTCAACAGAAGCAAGCCTTTTTCTGAAACTAGGAAATAAATCATCCTTCGATTTGATAGGATATACCCAAACTTTTCTAGTAGCATCATCTATGAAAGTGACAAAGTAAAGAGAACCACCTAAGAAGCTAGTGGGCATAGGACCACACACGTTTGTATGAACGAGATCTAAAGGTTGAATTGAAGATTCAATGTGCATTCTATGCACATTTCTGGTTTGCTTTCCATATTGACAATGCTCACAAAATGAAAAATCAGAGAAAGATAACACAGGTAAGTAGCTAGAACGAGAAATATTTTCAATTCCACTACGCGATATATGGCCCAAATGACCATGCCAAATACAGGCCATAGGCTGTTCACTAACAGCTAACAAGTGTTCTTTCTATGATACAAATAAAGGATAAAGTGAGCCAACTTTGCTTCCTTTTGCAATAACCATATTGCCCTTTGATATACAAAAGGACTGAGCATAGAAGACCACCTTGTAACCAAGGTCATCAAGTTGACCAACTGACATCAAACTACGTGATAACTGAGATACATGGCGTACATTATGCATAGTAAATTTTGAACCATCAATGAATTGCAAAACCACCTCTCCAATCCCCACAACATCACATTGGTAAGAGTCACCAAGTCTCACGGTACCAAGAGACTTTGCTGCATAATTAGAGAACCATTCTCTATGTGGCGTCATATGGAAAGAAGCACTAGAATCTAGCAGCCACGTGTGGGAAAGGAAATCAGCCATTAAAGCCTCAGTTGGCACAGTACTATCAAGTATAAACACATCAACATCATCAGAAATAGCATTAATTTCTTCAATCTTCAGAGTCAAAGTAGATGGTGCAGGTAACTATTTAACATGCCCATCAACATTCTATCCTTTACCGTTAGCATTCTTTAATGCATAACAGTCTTTCTTCATGTGTCCTTTCTTATTAAAATAATGGCATTCGATATCCCTCTTCCTTGATTTACTTCTACTCTTATTCCGTTGACCATTCTTTTCCTTGTTCTTTCTCGTGCCACGTTGTTGATTCTTTCCTTGGTAAGAATCGTGCACATTATGTGCATCTCCACTCTGAATGCCAACCATAGATTTTCTGCGAATCTCCTCACTCAAGAGTGCTCCACATATCTCATCATAGATGAGTTTACCACCAGGTGCACTATTGCTAATAACTGTGCAAAACGTATCCCATGATGATGGCAGGGTGCATAACAATAGTACTGCTTTCATTTTAATCTGATTCTTCCATAGAGCAAAGTTTGTGCCATCAAATTTTCGGATCTCAAAATGGTCTTTGCCCTGCAAGTTATAGCTCCTCCTCAGAACACTAGCACTAGACCCTGATCCACCGGATGCGCCTGAGACCTCTGATGCCATGATGGTAGAGAAGTGAATAGAATGATAATGGAGCTAGAAGAGTCGGAACATCGATGAATAAGTGTATCAATGAGTAAATCGACCACTATATAGTTGACAAAACCAAAAATCTGGAAAAATTTTGCTAGAGTATCCTCTGCAAGATGAGCATATGACCAGTGTCAAAATATCATAAAATTGTGAGTACTGACATGTTTTCCTGCATAGTGAATCACTGACTCCACTATATATAATTAGTTACCCAATAGAAACCAACTAGGCTTATCGAGCACCTATGAACAACTATCATACATCTCCTATGGCGAGGCTAGGTAAGTCTTCCACGTGCATCACTGAAGAGATCCCGACATCTGGGTGTCTCCTAGTTAAGAAAACCTCACCACGGCCCTCTTTATCAAACATAAAAGGCTATGCAAAGAACGTAACCACTATACCAATGACCACATGGACGTACATAAGCGGTATCCACAGAAGTGTACATAGTGTGTATGTGCTCAATATATGCAGTAAAATGAAACTAAAGGCTGAATACGCAGCCCAAAAACTAGCCAATAACACTTGCAAGTGTCTATCAACTCTGATATTTTAGGCTCAAAAAACTTGCATAAATTTGCAGCAACTGCTCCCACCAAAACTGAAACCTTTCAAGAAACCCATAGTTTTAGGAGTGTGGCTGAAAACAGAGCCCCAAAGGTTGATATTTATTGTCAGAGAAGTACTCCAAAATGGCTCCAAAAGACACCCAAAAATGCTTCAAAAATAGGCTTTGAAAGCAAAGAATGAAGCTTTGAGGGACCAAAACATGTTCAAGGTAATGTCAACCTTCCTCTTTCCCCTTCTTCAGACACCACAAGAGTGTAGCTTAGTGGCAAGAGATTGTCACGGTTAAGCAAGCTTTAGGGGGAAGAGTACTGGGATGGGTGACCTCCCGAGAAGTATCGGGAACCTCTATATTCCTTGATCATTGAGGTCCTCCCTTGCATGCAGCCAACGGCGCCAAGGGTGACTTCGATGACTTGGATGACAAGGTATGCCAAGGTCTATGCCTTGGTCGCCGCCTTGGAGAAATCCTGCGGGGGGGGGGGGGGGGGGGAGGAGGGCTCGCTTCGCTCGCACAAAAGGAAAAAAACTTATGCCTCGAACTGCTCTGATACCAGTGAAGTATTTCGATGGTGATGCACCACATTGCGCTCTCCTTTTCAAGGGCTTCACGACGATATGCTCGGAGTAGAAAACCGAGCTCCTACAGCCGCACACAGTACTTTGTACAGAAGCTGCAAAATACGTAGAAAACACAGTACACAGGGAGCACGAAGATAGACTTCTTAGGTCTTACAAATGCGGTCGAACTTATAGTACTGTGACTCAACATGCCACTATATGTTTTATTAAAGAACATATACAAAGAAGTGTAGAGTGGCCATTTGGCCTTTCATATGAACACTAACGGTAACAAAAGAGATACATTTGTACTTCCCGAACACTATGAGCAAGTTGTTTATATACGAAATTCAAAAGAACTAGAGTGGCTATTTGTTTTACAAGTCAACCCACGTAGTAGAAAAATTTATGAGAACATAGATGTAGAACAAAGTCCATCTATAGTGGACGCAGAGATTCATGCGATAGTCGAGGAGGAAGAGATCATTGTTTGAGAAGAAGAGGTCATTGAAGGAGATGAAATACAAGACGAAGCAATAGATGATGATCAGGAAGAAACTAGCATAGCAAGGGATTTAGAAGTCATCAATATAGAGATAGATATTCTCGGTGCATCGGATCTCCAAGAGAATGCTAGACTAGAGGATTTTTGAATCAAACACTTGTACGTACTAATTTTTGTTTATTTTGTTTGCTAGGTTTTTTTGTACACTACCATTTCTCTATATTACCTTTATTATCACATGCTAATTATTTGAGTCCTTTTGTTACAGAACACAATGGGAGACAGTCCTCCAGTCAGTCCACATTCCATGACAGAGGAGGAGTTCTTAGAGTTCATCTCTCGAGTACCTCCTGCGTATATGGCCACTCCATCATAGTATTGGATCGCTCATGGTAGCAATCCCCCCGGCCTCACTCTTGGCAGCCTCACTCCCGCCGGTGTCACTCTTGCAGGTGTCACTCTTGCCGGTGTCACTCTTGCCGGTGTTACTCCTACGGGTGGTGCTACTCCCATCGGAGGTATGTCTCCTAGCTTTATGACTACACCACGACCATCTTTTCAGCCATCCCCTATTTTCTAGTAGTACCTTTGACACCTTAGCGTGATACAGGTTATGGCCCGTCTCATAGGTGGAGGTCATGCTCTGGAGTAGGAGGTTCTAGGAGTGGATCCACATGTAGGTGTAGAGGAGGCAACTATTGTGGAGGTTGTGCAACGGACGTTGTGTTGCCTGCTTCTACTCCTAGGATGAGTACCTTAGATGTAGGTACGCCACGTGGTACACCACATGGAACACCATGTACACCTTGGGGTGCTCATGACCATGATGAATCCAAGGTGTATAGTATCCGAGATAGAGCTCCGGTGATGGATGCGGCTGGCAAAGCAATGTGTGCACGTATACGATAACTTTTCTCCATACAGCTTGGACACTCTATCATGTTGAAATGGAGTGAACAAGATAAAGATCGGAAGAATTATATCACGGAGATGATTTATTAGGAGTTCTAACCAGCCATTGGACAACCTCTTGTTAGTTCACAGTGGATTCTGCACACCGCACGTGAAGTTATGTCCCATCGACGAGATCCAAGGCTCATGATGCTTTGAAAGCAGGCTTACCAAAGCTTGTATGGTTAGATGCTGAAGAGTGGGATATGATTCCCGACGAGCAGCAATAGACTCCTGACTGATATCACCAGCAGCGAGATGCCACAACCACATGTTTAGATACGGTTGGACCGTCACATTTGGGCAGTGATGGATATGACACGATGCATCGCGAGTTTGTAAGTACCATTTGATTTATTGAATTTGTTTGTGTTAAGCTTCTCATGTATGTTCCTCTAATGTTTTGTATATTTGTTGTATGAGCTGGCAATGGGTCGTCCTCCAATACGAATGGAGAAGGCTTATGGATATTGTAATGGATTGATTGCACTATTGGAGGACTTGGAGGGACGCGATGCGATGGTTTCATGGGAGCATTTGTGATGAGGTGATGAATTTATAAACTTGGTTTTTACTTGTTGTTTGTAAATCTCATGTGAATTTATCTCATTTCATGAATGTTCTTTGTTGTAGGACTATTGATATGGAACATTCTTTGCATGTGTATGGCAATGGCACACCACAATTTTGTATTTGATTTTTATATGGCAATGCAATGCTTTGCCACATTTTGTAAAAGCATCATATATAACAGTGGTTTGCCACACTCTTGTACATGCTTCATTTATGAAATATATAACTCTTTCTTGTAGATGGTTCATTCTGATTATCTCTTTTGTGTCCAATAATATTCTATTTTATGAAATCATATTTCGGTTGACATTAGAATACACATCACATGTACTCGTTTTTTTTTTTGGTAGAGTGTACTGTCTTTTGCTAAGCAACATCATGGTAATGTTGTTGTAGCAAAAGACAACACACTTTGCCCAAAAACAATTTTGCAGATATGGTCCTCCGTATACATGATGGTACTCCCAGTAATGCCATCAGAATAAGCGTCGGTACACCCAGCGGGCACCGGTAGTACAGCCAGCAGTGGCGTCGAAATAAGGGTCAGTAATATCGATGTTTATACTGACATATGTACTGACACTCATACCGATGGTTATACCGATGCCTATATTGGTGCTTTAATACTGACATGCATACCGACACCTACACCAATGTCGGGGCAAAAATACGCGCATTCATTTCCCTCGATAAAAAACTCAGTATACGGCGGATCTGTTGTAGTGTATTCCTAAAAAATGACTTTGATAAATTCTCTTATTAGCTTTGCAATTTCATTACCAAGCTAGCCAAACTCTATTGAGATGCTTAGGTCATATTTGACATGATGCTCTTTGGCATAGGTGAAGCATTAAGCTCTTTGCATATTCAATTTTGATTTGATTGGACATGAGGTATCTCATTTTTCCATCGCGATACTTATTCTTGCTTGGCTTCACTCCCATAGCTTAGGAAAGTAAGAACCTATAAAATACTATTCTTTCATCCATGGAGGGAGACTCTTACGTTGTAACATAGGCTATTTTCCATGATGTTTGCGACATTGATATTTTGTAGTACCCATCTACATGCATATGCACTAATGGTCACTCTACTTTGTTCATTGCCAAGCATCCATTGTTTGATGCTAAAAAAACAAGTATTGGAATCCAATACCACTTCGTTTTGTAAGAAAATCTCATCCCTTGAGATTTCTTTAAAGAATTTTTCCTCTCAATAGAAATTGCAGTATGTTCATAAAGACTAAACTGTAGCTCTGTTGAGTGCTTTACGAACCTCTCCAAAACTTCTCTGAAAAAGAGATAAAGAGAAGTTCATGAAGAAATGATTTTATATTCCTAGTCTCCTCATTCAATTCTAGTTCATCTGTATGATTGAATCATTACATATTAATCTACTTCTATTGAGGAAATGTTGCCACATCTCTTTATTTTGGTACCCGTCCTCCTTCAAGGAGAGCCAAATTGGATGTATTTAAAATTATCTCTATTATACCACACTTGAATTTCCTAGGAAACTTAAGTATCTCGCTTTTATACCAATTCAATTCTCATTATTGTAGACTTGACACTTTTATGGTATAGGTTGATATATTTTGTAGTGACATGTGCGAACAAACAATTTCCCCCCTTTAGGAGGGTTTTACCCTTGGCCTATAAAAATGCCTATAAGCCTAACCGGTAACTCATCTTTGTACATTCACTTGGTAGTACATTTAGTTTTGTCTTATGCTCTAAGCTTATCTTTCCTCATTGTGCTCTTTATGTGCTACCATAGGCATGGAGCTACAACAATTTGTATCAAAGCACGTTGCCACTTCATGTAGGGCATCATCGACACCCCTCCAATCGTAGTCTTGGAATCGCATAGAAACTGGTGAGTGTGAAGGAGATGTCTTGCTCACGGGTTAACAAGTGGTTGTCAAAAGTCTAGATAGGCGCCATGAAGACATATAGTGCACACCTCAAGATCATACTTGAGACAACAAATGACTTGAGAACTATAAAGAAGATAACTATATAGGAAAAAGACATTACACAATAGTTGCACAACACTTGCACTTGTATAGATTCGAGGAATGCGAACATCATTCATACTCTATCATTAATTAAGGAGATTTCTTATACGACCTTTGGCATCCATTTGTGCCCCATATTATGCCTTTTTGGGAAATATTTGTCCGCTTGAAGAGTAGTCAATTGACCTTAATCTATGATTTAAATGCAAGTTTCCAAACCATGACGTAATGCCAAATGCACCCCTAACATAGACATGCACAAAGGACATCAACCCACACAATGCTTACCAATGCCCAAGGTTTATTATATGCACACGTGCTTGTTTGCTACTCTATAGAGCTCTAATCCTACCATTTCTATCATTGTTTGCTACTCTATAGAGCTCTAATCCTACCATTTCTTTGATAGAGACCTTCCTTCACGGTATCATTGAGGTATTGATTTAAGTTTTATTTATTGTTTTGTTCATTGTATCATACATATTGTATGATTCACATATGCATCTCTTACATATGCCTGATTTGTATTTATATCATTAATTTTGTGTTTTTCAAGCATCAACTATTTACATGTTTGACTCGCAAATTCGTTTCTTACTTGTATACATTGATGAAATAAATTTAAAAATAAATCACTACTATGATTGTCTGACTTGCTACATCGATTCTTACTCTCATACTAGTATAGGAATCAGTAATAGATCTATTGAGATTCTTTGACTCACCACCTGGATTCTTACTCTCTCAATAGTATAGGAAGTGTATAAGGACTATTTTGATTGTTTGATTCTTTGACTCTTACTCTCACAATAGTCACTTAGATTTCGATGAGCATACTTAGAGTAGGTCACAAGGTGTATATAAACTATTGTGATTGTCTAATTCTTGGACTCTTACTTTCACAATAGCTATATACAACCATGTGACAAGACTCATACATTGTATCGTGAGTGTATATGAACTATTATGAATGTCTGATTCTTTGACTCTTACATTCTGAATAGTTACATATACTCGCTTCAAGATTATAACTACACCTTGTATTTAATTATAAATCTACTTATCTAAATAAATACCCATATTTCTATCATTTTTCTAGACTCTACACATACTATTGATTTATCTATCCATAGACTTATTGATGTATCTATGTATATGTGTATTTAGAATATATTAGAGTATCTATTATTTTTCTATTTATGAGACTTATTTTTTATTATTGTTTTTAAGAATTAGATTTGTGTTTAAAGTTTTAATATCAATTAGACCATGGAAAAAGGCTCCCACATGCTTCTATTCCAAAATTTGAGATTCAAGGAGGAGATGTAGGATATCCATGTTCATTACACAAACTATGAAGTAGTTTTAATTTGAATGCAAAACGATATCTCTAAGTTACATCTAGCAAGACCGTTTACTACCTAACAAAATAGTGAGCCGTGGCTAATCAAATGTGAGATGTAAGTTGACAAGGGGCTAGCAAAAACAAAAAAGGGCTTGCTTTTTGTTCCATCATCTTAATTAATCTACTCAATTCGTCCCACATTAGTAGCTTTGGGAAACTTTATTTGACCGCATCCATCCTAGAAACTAAAATTTATCAGTAAGGTATTAAGGATTTACCAATATCACTTTCTTAATTCTATAGGCATGCGAAGTGCCGTTTCTTTCACTATTAGTTGAGTGTGAGTAACGATACACCGCAAAAATGAGAGCGCTTGTATGCATAAACGTCTCTTTTGTGTTTGAGGACTTTTGCATGATAGATTCTCAGCTCTTTTCTGAATTATGAAACTCACACAGATTTTCCATGGTCGTCGAATCATTTCCGAAGACTAAAGAGTACTTATGTTTTATGTTTATGCGTATGACAATCGATTCCCTTGTTTTCCAAAGGGAATCATATATTACCTAACCAACCAGGGAAATAAGAACTAGGCATAAAAAGCTGTAGCTTATCTGGTCTCAGATCGAGACAAAGATAGGGCCTTCGTGCTGAATCACTATCTTTCAAGTCGACCTTCTTCATTCTACGTTCATTCTGAGTATCTTCTCCTTCCTCCGCGAAATTCATAGCTACATTCATTCTAAACATATGTAACTACATCCCGATCGAGCGTCATTGCCTCCAAAGGCTATGGGGCTTGCCTCATTCTTCCTCTACGATGGCCCCTCCTATTCTGGTTTTGACTGATCTTCTATCCGTCTTAGCTGTGGGAGCTTCACTTCTACGTATTGTCCTCTCGTCAAGGGTCTTTGAATCATGTAATATATCAATATTTGCATAGTATATATTAAGTGGACAAGGGGCCACATTAGTAGCTTTGGGAAACTTTATTTGACCCCATACATGCTAGAAACTAAAATTGATCAGCAACCTATAATCCATTCATCAAATCAGTTAACAGGCATGCGAAGTGATGGAAATGAGAGAGCTTGTATCAATAACGAGTGTCTATTTAAATCGTAAGCTTCTCGGAAGTAAAACGCATGATACAGGAGCCTCTATGTTCATGCAGAAAGTCCGCGGTGCTGTAGTTCATGCTGTGGACAGCTTCTGAGAGAGAGAGAGAGAGAGTGGGTTTGTGTGTGTGTTTGTGTGCTGTCATCTACAATTAAGCTATAGTGGAAATGAAAGCCGACATCTGTAATTTACGCTGTCATCTACAATTAAGCTATAGTGGAAATGAAAGCCGACATCTGTAATTTACATCAATGAACATATAGCTGGGGCGTTCGACTGCGTTAGCAATTCTAGCGAGGAGATGAAACAGAAGGGGAAATGACACCCGATACTGAGCGTGTCCAACCGTGGACGATATCGGCCTTCACCTGCCCTCTGCGAGGCGGCGGCCTAACCGTATCTTTATTCCAGTAAATGTTATCCGACTTCGCCTGGATGCGTTGCAGCTGCTCTTCGTGATCCATGTATGCGTGCAGAGTAAATCTCCGTGAGGACGCACTTCTGTGTGGCAAGATGAGTATGTGGCCTCTGAGTGTTGCCGTTGATGATTAAATAGCATTGTGTAGGTTACGAGCTACGGCATGATTGTGCATTGTATGATTGTATGCGTGAGGAATTACGGATAAGGATGAAGGTGCCACAGAATGGAGAAGATCAAGTATATGCTTTCATATGTTAGCCCTTCGGCAAGCAGGTCCACATTCCATCTCCCACGGAATGTGAGCGATGGAGAAAGGCATCCAAAGGAGAGGATAAGGTTCCATTATTGATTGAGAGATATTTATTTCCATTCCTCGAGGACATCGAAAAGGCCCGTTGCAGCGCAACGCTTTCTGCTTTGTCCGTAAACTTATTTTTTTCTTTTTGTAATAAAAGTAAGTTCGGCCTTAGCCTATTCTCCCGGACTTCAACTAAAATAAAGAAGAAAATTACAAGTGAAAGGCACTAGTGCCCATGGGACCCCCCAAATCCTACAATGCAGGGGAGGAGTACGGCAAGCTAGAGGGCATTACAAATGAAGCAGATAAATTTATCATCTCCCTCATGTGGGACCCATTTGGGTTTCAACTTATTGTTTTCAAGGAGATAGATGCAGTGATGTCTAAACGGTGGGGATCTCTTATCTCGGGAGATTCTTTTACTTAGAAGAAACAAGGCTTTCTCGATCGACCATTCCTTAGGAGTTTGGCCAAAATTGACCGCACATCGCTCCCTCCAAATCTTCCAAAGAGTCTCACCTCTGATGGCATTCTAGCCCTTGCATTGGACCAGATACCTTTATGCAAGATCTGCCACATGAGAATATACTTTTTTATCTCAATTAGGGGGTGCCAAATAGACATGAACTTTAGCTCCCATCAAAGTTTCGTCCAAGAAAGGCACCACCTCTTGTTAAGAGAGTGATGGACATCTAAGTTCTCTTGGAAGTTGGGGATTGTGGCAAGTTTCTTACCATTGCTCCATTTGAGGCCCTCCAGGCAAGGGAGATCCTAACCACAGAGAAGGCGGGTAGTTGAGTGGTCCCAAGCAAAACACCTATCTTGAAGAAGCGTCCATTCCTCGAGGGTAACTCTAAGTCTCGGTGTCGTCGAGATTTTCTCTCCTCTCTCACTTGTGAAGGCCTACAAAAAACATATTTGGTGAAGGTAGCCAGAATTCCCCGAGAAGTCCAGGATGCATCAAGGATGTCAAAGGAAGGTCACATACAAAGTTTCAAAGAAATCAAGAAAGTCCATGGTAGCGGTCAAAGTTGGTCAAAGCTGGTCAAAGTTGGGAAATTAGGGCAAAAATTTCATTGTCACCAAATTAGATGAAAATCCATATACTTGTAAAGATTATCAAAGGCAGTCTATAGCCCAAATTTCAGCAGAAAATGGATTTTGTAGCACATTGATATGCTATGTTCATTTTGTAAAAATGTAATTTTTCTAGTTTGACCCTACAAATTCTTGTATAGAAAATTATGTTAGCCATATGGTTTGGCATGTATAAAGATCATATGTGGCTACATATTTGTACAAATTTTCAAGGCTATCAGAGCTTCCTAGACACCTTAATGTCACCTTGCAAGCTTCCAAATGTAGTCAAACTTGTACAAGGGAGATTCAGATGGGAGTTTTTCCTGCATATTCCTGAAGGAGATCTTTGGAAACATAGTCCTGCAAAGTTTCATCTTCATCAAAGTCTTTTTGGAGGGTCAAAGAGCACAAAGTCCAGTTTTCAAGGTCACCGCAGTTTTCTAGAATAAGAAAATTGAAGGCTTGAAGGGTTGCCACATGTCAAAATATGATTGAACCATGGTGTACGGTCAAGATGAGCTCCTATTCAAGGGTGGAGATGCACTAAAGCATAAAGGAAGGAGGATCCACGAATTTTTTTCATAAAAGAAGACTTTGTTGATAGTTAAAGATCAATAATGCAAATTTTCTCCAAAAATAGTGGCTTATCTTATCCGAATTGATGTCAGCACTGATCCGACGGTCCACATCATCCCCAGATCCAATGGTGGAGAATGAGGGCGCCTAAATTTCACTCCTTTACACTAGATTTGATAGAAAGAACAATTCCAAGCCATTGATTTGATTAATCAAATGGTTGTAATCGAAAGTAGTGATCCTAGAGTTGAGAGTTGATTTCTCTAGATCCAAGGGCCCAAATTCATTCAAAAAACTATATAAACCCCCCTCCAAACTCCTAGAGCATCATTGTTAAGCATCCATAGGGCTCATGCTAGCTTACGGTTTCCTTGAGACGATCACCCTCGTTTGAGCGAGTGAGGATCCAAGGTGAGCTAGTATGAGTATAGAACCTATTTTCAAATTTAAGTTAGAACTCCTATCTAGGATAGGCTCTTGAAACCAGCATCTCTATCTTGACTCACCCTCGGTGGAGCGTGTGAGTGAGTTAGAGCTGATTTTAATGAGTCTTAGACTTCTTTAGTTAGACGTTACGAGCCTAGACAGACATAGGGTCACTGGAGTGGAACTCACCTTCTTACGTGTGACATTCGGTTGAACTGTCATGGTTTGAGGGTCGGAACCACCTTTGATCAGTAGACTGCTTAGCATGACGTACCACGACGATATTTTACATGTAACTTAATTCAAATCCTTTTAATTCATGTCACTTGTCACTTGTCTCTTGTCTCCTCTCTCAGTCTCTTAAGTATTTTTACATGTCTTCTATTTCTTCTATGTGTGAGAAGGCTCCGCAGTATTGCATTGAACCAGTGAGGATGTTTCTTTGAGCTTGTGAGTAAAATCCATCATCATAATTCACTTGCATGCATATAATCCATACAAATCCATACATATTTATTAGTTTCTGAAAGTGTATAAGAAGCTCCAATATTGGACCATTCTTCCTTTCGAAATTGATTTATGTGTAAGGATTCCATCTATTCTCATCATGCATACATATCATCCAAAGAAGGCTATACATATGGATTAGAATTAGGAAGTGTTTAAGAAGCTCCTCCAATGGACCATTCTTCCTTCCAAATTTGATTCGTGTGTATGGTTCTCTTTCATTCTTATCATTCATGTCATCAATCTAACTTGCACACCTACATTCCCATTCCCATAATTATTTCAACATCTCTCTCTTCTCCATACTCAACATTAATTTCACATTCACATCTTTAAACCTTCCAACATTCATTAGCTTCATACACCCTGTGTGTGCCACGACCGGACCCGATCCACCCGGATTGCGATCACCTCCACATTTGAACCCGACGTGAAACGCTTCGTGGCATTTGCTTCTGATCTTGTTGGAGGTTGTGATCCATATCCTTTGTTTCATATTTTTCATCCTCATCATATCATCATCATCAGTCTTGAGTGTTGCACTGGATTTCTCACAGTATCGTGCACATCTTCATCGTGAAGTAAACACATTTGTGAGAGATCTAGAGCATCGTGCATCACTTGCTTATTCACATAAGATGGAGGAAGGATTCAAATCCCTTATTGTTGAGAAACAAGGCCAAAGAATAGTCTCTTCTATGTTGAGAGAGAAGGGAAAATTCAATGGCATCAACATCACAAGCTACTTAGATTTGTTTGAAGAGCAAGCTATGATTTTTGGTCTTCCCGAAGATCTTTTGATATCATTCTTTGAACGAATTGTTGATAGCTCTATCATAAACCGTGTCACTCAATATGATAGTCTTCCTTGGAGTGATTTTAGAAAGGAGATGCTCAAAGAATTCTATCTTGAAGATTATAGCCAACATAATCGAGATGGATTCTTACGATGGGTCAATTCTCCAAAGCCTAGTAGCTCTATTACTCACTTACAAAATGAGTATATTAGACGCTATGAACAACTTCCTGATGAGGATAAGATAACTTTGGAACCTGATCTTGTGATCAATTTTCTTAAGCTTCTTCATCCTGAAATTCATAGGGAAGTTGAACGGCGATTAGAAGAACCAGATAAGCGCTATGGTCTTACTGACAATTGGTAAAAAGTGCGTAAGGTAGTAGAGGCTGTAGCCCATAGACATCAAAGACAATCCATGCTTTATGAGCAAACTAGTCTTCCTCAAGCTAGCCTTCCACAAACTAAGGAGCAAGTTAGAGAACAATCCCATGCTATGCTTTTTGACTCTACTCCTACTCCTCAAATGATGGAGCCTAATCAAGGTTTTAAAGTAGAGCCAAATAAAAGTATAGTTGAACAATCTCAAGTGGATATTCTCACTAAGCAAATGGAAAGTCTTATTGCTACACAATCCAATTTGGCCAAGACTATAGATGCTTTACAATCTAGTTATACCAAAACTTTTCAAAATCAAATGAACCCAATGACTTTTCAAGAGCCTAATCAACATGTTATAGCTACCAATCAAAATCCACAAGTAGCTCCTACTCAAGCATATCAAGTTCCTCCAATGCATAATCCTTCAATGCAAAATCCTCATCCTCATGTGCAAAATCCTCAAATGTATCAAAACATGTATCCTCAAGCTTCTCAAATAGCTTTTCAAAATCCTCAAAATCAAAATTTTCAAAATCATCAACCGTATAATATGGAAGCTCCTCTTGCACCTCAAGTATCACATGTTGCTCCCCAAGCTCCTCAAATACATCAATTGCATTTTCAAAATCCTAATTATCCTGTTCAAGCAATACCTTATCAACACAATCTTCAATTTCAAAATTTCCCACCACAAGTTAATCAAAATCCTCAAAATCAAAATGGTTTTGTGCGTGGCCCTCGTAGGTGTCCTTGGTGTGATTCGTTAGAGCACTTTTTGAGAGATTGTGAATTATTGAAGGCTGCTAAGGAGCAATGACTAGTAATAGACATAGACAAGAAAATCTGTCACTATCGATCTAGGCTACCTTTGCAAGGAAATTATGGTAAGGGAGGAATGAAAAAACATTATGAAAATATAACCATAATGGACGTAGGAACTAGAGGAGTGAAACTAGAAGCTCTTGATGAACAACAAGTAGAATCAAGTAAACCCAGAAAGGAAGGTGATTTTTCTATAGAGGCTTTAGTAAGAGCACGGGATGAGATTAGGAGAATAACGGCTTGGGAGTCACCAATAGAAGATCAATCTCTTATTTCTCACATATCCAATGTAGAAGAAAAACGAAAAAGAGATGAAGCTGAGCCTAGTGAAAGAAGAGTAACACGAAAACAAACCTCAGAGGGAATAGAAACAATCATAGAGCAGGGAGAAACATCACAATCCAAAGATAAACAACAAGAATCACAACCCAATGAACAAAAACAAGAGGAGAAACAAAAAGGGAAGAAGACAAAGCAAAGAAAAACAGAACCAAAGCCTTTAGATAAACAAGAACAATCAAAACAAATTGAAGACCAAACACGAGAACATGAACAAAAACAAGACCCTGAGCAAAAACAAAAGAAACCAAAGAGAAAACCTAAAGCCATCTTGATTTCAGAAATTGAGAGAAAAATAGATCCTATGGAGATTTTAGATGACATTTTGCTTAAGAGTCAAGTGACTATGTCTTTAGAACAAGTTTTCTCTATTGCAAAGCCTGTTTTTAAAGATAACTTTATCGGCCTAATTAAAAGGAAGAGGTTTCCACTTAATCTAGATACTGAGATGCAAGATTCTCTAGATCAAGATCAAGCTATGAATGAAGCATTAAACTTTGATGAATCTGATGAAGAGGACTTTGATGATGATGAAGTAAATGTTAATAAAAATTTCTTAGGACCTATTCAACCTGACCATGAAAATCATGAAAACAATCCTGAAAGTCACTTTAAAAGAACATTTTGGTCTAGAGGTACATCAGAGATGCATGTTAAAATAGGAAATGATAAGAACACTATCACTGTAAATGCATTAGTAGATTCTGGCTCTGAAATCAATGTGATTTCAAGAGAAGTCTATGATAAGTTTCGATGGCCCATAGATAAAGATTGTGGATGGCGTATGAGAACTGCAGATAATGGTGTAGGTACCCTGTATGGAGCTTGTGCTAGTGTGCCCATATCCATAGGAGGAATCACAGAAGAGTTTCACTTTTTTATTCAAGATAATTGCTCCTATGAAGTTCTCTTAGGTCAACCCTTTATTTGTGAGAGTCGTATGGAAACTAAAGCCATGGATGATGGGTCTACCTATGCTAGATTTAAGTCTAAGGATGGAATGCAATCACTTCAAGTCATGACAGTAGGAGTGAACCATCCTAGGAATCGATTGTCAATTAGAAAGAAACCTATTGTTACTCATGGTCATGAGCATGCTTGTAGTGATTGTGCACCTCGATTCATGTTTGGAGCTACATATGATCAAAATTTCGGATAGAATCCATTGTTGAGCGGGACAACAGTGGATATTGGTTTGACATCTCGCATCCAACCAACATGTACAATAGTTTGTCACTTTGTTTTCCACATTTTAGATTAGATTTTCTTCATAAGAGTCAATTGTCCAAGTCTTTTATCCAAAAAACCCAAAAAAATTATAAAAACAACAAAATCATGGAACATGATGAGAACATTGAGCATGTGATTGAAACATCTCATTGTTTCTCTACTCTTGAGGAGTTAGTAGAGTTATGTCTTCAACAAAATTCTAATTCCCATATTATTCTTCTTTCTTCCCTTGATGAGTATGCTCTAATCCAAGAGTATGCTCTCAATGTTGACAAGTGCTCAAAATTTAACCAAACACATGATGCCTTAGTTGAAACAAAGTACAAAACTGTAGACAAAAAAATCAAACCCATAGCTCAACCGTTACCTCAAGGAAGTAATGAAAAAATTATTGATGTGAAAAATGATCCAATTCTTCGGGATAAGAAAAACATAGGACATACATTCACGGATGAGACAATCAAACAGGTGAAAATTGGTAGAGATGATGACTTTCTTTTGCCAGCAGAGAGAGATAAATTTGAGAGAGTTATACGGAGCCATGGAAAAGCCTTTACTATGTATCCTCATGAGATTGGTTGTGTAGATCCTAAGCTAGTTGCACCCATGATAATCTTTACTATTCCACATATTCCATGGAATCTTCGTCCTATACCTGTTCCAAAGGCTCACTTACCTGAGCTAATGAAACTACTTAAGGAGAAGATAAACATGAGAATTTTAGAGCCATCTTTTGCACCTTACTCAAACAGATGGTTCACTGTGCCTAAAAAGAATGGGAAACTATGTTTTATTCAAGATCTCCAACCCGTCAATAAAGTCACCGTAAGGAATGTAGGAACAGGACCCATTGTAGATGAGTTTGCTGAATCATTTTCAGGACATTCTATCTATTCAATGGGTGATCTATATTCTGGATATGACCAATTCCAATTAGCAATTGATAGTCATGACATAACCACAATGAAAACTCCTTTAGGCTTAGTGCGAATGTGTACTTTACCTCAAGGAGCGACTAATTCTGTGGCTCATATGATGAGTGCTATGAATATGGTCTTACATGACTTTATCCCTCATATAACTATGCCATTCATTGATGATATTCCAATTAAAGGGAGTGAGGAACGTGTAAAGGACATTACTTTAGATTCATCCGGATGTCGTAAATTTGTTCTTGACCATATCTGTGATTGTGAAAGAATATTTCAACGATTTGAAGAGGTAGGTCTCACATTTTCCATAGAGAAATCTGTTTTTGGTGTCAACGAGGTGCTTATTGTTGGACATTTATGTGGCCATTATGGTCGAAAGCCATACCCACAAAAAGTTGATGCCATTAGCAAGATTTCTGAAACATGTAACAACGTGAGTGAGGTACGTAGATTTCTTGGTGCTTGCATCTTTTATGTTATTTGGATCCCACACTTTGCTCATGTTGCTGATTGTCTTTATGACTTGTTGAGGAAGAAACGAAAATTTATTTGGACTGACAAACACACTCAGGCTATGCGTAAATTGAAGAAATTATTGCTTGAAGCTCCCATCCTTATGCGTGTAGACTATTCTGCTAACAAACCTATTATATTGACTGTTGATACTAGTCCTATTGGTATAGGTTGGGTCATAAGTCAAGATGATAGTGAAGGGAATAGATATGCAATTAGGTTTGGTGCCAAAATTCTACATGAAACACAACGAAAATATCCACAGATCAAACGAGAACTATGGGGTATGGTAACAGCTTTGAAAACAGACAAAGAATATTTCATTGGTGCAAATGTCAAAGTTCAGACTGATTGTTTGCCTCTCATTGGAATGATAGCCAATTGTTCATCTCTTGATATAGCCATGCTTAGATGGATCTCATATATTAAGTTCATAAATCCTGAGTTAGTTCATATTTCAGGTAAGTCAAATTCAGTTGCTGATATGTTATCGAGAGCTAGATTTGATGATCTTGAAAATGATCTAATAAAGAATGTGAACTTAATTGACTATGTTCCACATATATATGAGTATGAGCAATTTCATGAGTCTGAGTACGAAAATGAATGGAGAGACATAGGAAAGTATCTTAGTACACTACAACCATTACCTAACTGGACTACGAATAGATTCCGTAACATTAGGAAACGAGCTTATAACTTTTTCCTATGTAATGGTTATCTTTGGAGACATGCTAAGGGTAAGGTTAAGAATCCACAACGAGTCCTAGGAAAAAGAGGTCTTCAATTGCAAGTAATGAAGGAAATGCATGAGACATTATGGGTCGGTCATAAAAGATTTTTTGGAACATATGAAAAAATTAGAAGTACCTATTATTGGCCTAGGATGTATGTTGACATTAGTAGCTATGTTTCTACATGTTCTACTTGTCAACTTCATTCATCAGTCAAACATAGAGATCCGTTGCATCCTACTTATCCACCTTGTATTCACTACAAGTGGGTAGTAGATCTTGTAACTATGCCTAAAGGTATTGACAAAATGCGTTATATTGTACTTGCAAGAGAAGATTTAACTAATCATGTAGAGGGACGTGCATTACGATCTAAGACCACTTACAATGTTTGCAAATTCTTGCTTGAAGATGTCATAAGTCGCTTTGGGTACATAGAGAAAGTAGTTGCCGATCGTGGAGAGTTAAATGCGAGAGAAGCTAAAGAGTTCTTTGAGCGTCACGGTATTCGTTTGTCTCTCACTACTGCATATAACCCAGAGGCCAATGGTAAAATAGAGAGAGGGCATCCACCTATTGTGAAAGCCATATCTAAAGCATGTAATGGTGACATCAAACAATGGCCTAAATTCTTACCTTTTGCACTTTGGGCAGATAGAATGACATGCACACGTACTACTGGATATATGCCTGCTGAACTCATGTACTGTCAAAAACCATTGTTTCCAATTCAGTCTCATATTTCTGCATGGTCAAATTTGCCTTGGTCTGAAAACATGTCTACTGATGATTTTTTGAGTTTGCGTATTAAACAGTTAGAACAAGATAAATTAAGACTTGATGATGCTGTTGAAAAATTAAGAGAATCTAGAATGAAGAACAAGCATTATTTTGATAAAACTCATCGATTGTGTCCTAAGCCAATTGAAGTAGGAGATTGGGTGCTCATTTATGATAGTACATTTGACTCTCAATATGATGCACGCAAAAAGCTCACTCAACGGTGGTTTGGGCCATACATTGTATCAAAAGTCAACAACAATGGTACGTATGCTCTTTGTGAATTAAATGGTGTTGCACTAAAAACTTAGATTGCAGGTAAAAGGATAAAGTTATTCAAGAAGCGTGATAATGACGAGTACATTTTGGATGAGGACATTGGAGAAGATGACAACAATGAGGCCGATTCATAAACAGGAGTATCCATGTTATAAAAATAAAATAATAATAATAATAATTAAATTAAAATTAAAAAAAAAAAACATCATTAATTTTTCAAGTTCATGTTGCTTTGTTTTTTTTCAAGTTCATTCTATTTTTTTTTTCCATGCTTGTTTCATGCATGTTTTTTTCAGTCTTTGCATCACATTGCATATCCACATCACTTGAGTCAAAAAAGGGCAAATGATGATTTCTCTACTTGTGTAAAATTGTATCTTAAGTAGTAACTTATCTACTAAGGAATTGATTATAATCTAGGATTGTGGAAAGATAGGGCATGTAGATTTGGAGGTTTATTTTGGTGACATGACTTTCATATATAAACATGCATATGTATCTTGTATCGAAAGCATAATTGTTGAAATCCTAGCTCCTGCTATTGCATGTTTCTACATCCTTAGTCCATCTCACAGCACTTGTATCAGAGTTTAAACGACTGTTCTCCGTCATCAAAAATGGTTGTACCTTGTATCGGGGTTTAATTTTTCCTCGTCAAAAAAAAAAAAAAAAAAAAAAAAAGCTATATGTTACCAAGAAGTTTACACTTTCTTCCACCCCAAAAAAGTGATCGTAACCATAAAGTTGCCGAATCATCATCATCATCGAAAAAAAAAAAAAAAGAGCAAGCCAAAGGAGGATAAAGAGGCATAGTAGAATAAATCACGGGCTATATAAGCAGATTTATGCATTAGTGGAGTTTAGTTAGATTTCCTTGCATGTTATTAGAGAAAGAGCATATTCATATTTATGTAGGAAAGGAGTTGATCTAAAATAAGCTAAAGATGAAAGATGTCTCTTGAAAATCCTAAATCTTTGTTTATAATCATATTTAAGGTAGATTGCTTTATGAAAAAGGTACAAAATTTTCTTCAAGATGAGACGAACTGATGCTTAAAACGACTCAATACATCCACTTCCACTTCATATTCATGCTTGTTTTTTTTCTTTCTTGTTGCCAATGTTGCTTGTTCATTTGCATATATGTTGCCTATTTGTTCATGCATATTCATGTTGCCTGTTTCAATTCTTTCTTTCATGCAAATTTTGCTTCATGTCACGTTACCTACTAATTCATGCATATAATCAATTTTCCTTCCATGTTTCTTATGTTGCCTATAAAAGAATTTGATGCGTGGAACATTTTGTTTTTCAAAGATGCTAGAGTGGCGCTTCCGGAGGAATCGCAGGTTTAGTGGGGGCGAATGTCGTCGAGATTTTCTCTCCTCTCTCACTTGTGAAGGCCTACAAAAAACATATTTGGTGAAGGTAGCCAGAATTCCCTGAGAAGTCCAGGATGCATCAAGGATGTCAAAGGAAGGTCACATACAAAGTTTCAAAGAAATCAAGAAAGTCCATGGTAGCGGTCAAAGTTGGTCAAAGCTGGTCAAAGTTGGGAAATTAGGGCAAAAATTTCATTGTCACCAAATTAGATGAAAATCCATATACTTGTAAAGATTGTCAAAGGCAGTCTATAGCCCAAATTTCAGCAGAAAATGGATTTTGTAGCACATTGATATGCTATGTTCATTTTGTAAAAATGTAATTTTTCTAGTTTGACCCTACAAATTCTTGTATAGAAAATTATGTTAGCCATATGGTTTGGCATGTATAAAGATCATATGTGGCTACATATTTGTACAAATTTTCAAAGCTATCAGAGCTTCCTAGACACCTTAATGTCACCTTGCAAGCTTCCAAATGTAGTCAAACTTGTACAAGGGAGATTCAGATGGGAGTTTTTCCTGCATATTCCTGAAGGAGATCTTTGGAAACATAGTCCTACAAAGTTTCATCTTCATCAAAGTCTTTTTGGAGGGTCAAAGAGCACAAAGTCCAGTTTTCAAGGTCACCGCAGTTTTCTAGAATAAGAAAATTGAAGGCTTGAAGGGCTGCCACATGTCAAAATATGATTGAACCATGGTGTACGGTCAAGATGAGCTCCTATTCAAGGGTGGAGATGCACTAAAGCATAAAGGAAAGAGGATCCACGAATTTTTTAAAGCTTCAAACTTCTCCCTAGCTAGAGCCTTCGTTAAAAGGTCTGCAATGTTCTCCTACGTGTGCACGTATGCCAAGCTGATCTTTCCAGTAGAGAACCTCTCCCTAACATAATGATAATGCACCTCAATGTGCTTAGTGCGAGCATGGAACACAAGCTTCCTTGAAACTACAAATGCGCTTTGACTGTAAGTGAAGATGTTGGTGGCAGAAAACTGACCAACACTGAAATCATCCAAAGGTTGTCTGAGACCCACACACTCAACAGTCGCTGTGAAAGTTGCTTTATACTCCGCCTCACAACTGGAAGTGGCCACAATAGGCTACTTCCTACTCAGCCAAGTGATGCATGAGCTATCAAGCATGAAGGAAAAACCACTAGTGCACACATGAGTGTCACTGAGCAACCAACCCACTCTGAGTCAGAAAAAGCATGTAAATCAGGTGATAGTAATCCCCCTTGGGATTAAACAGTCCAAGTAGTCGACTACCACTCAAGTAGCAAAAGCTCTGCTTAACTACGTGCCAATGCTTGACTCCTAGGAAATGCATAAACCTGCTCATCTGTGAGACAACAAACTAAAAATTGGGCCGAGTAATGCATAAGTAAATCAAGCATCCAACATCCTATTAAGAGAGAACAACATCAAATGCATCTCCAACATCATGAAGACTCAATTGTAAGCCTATCTCCATAGGAGTGGCAATAGGTTTACAACCTTCAAGGCCAAAACACTACAATAATGTTTCAATATATTTCATTTGACACAAAGCAATTCCACCATCAACATGCATAAACGCAATGCCCAAATAATGACGCAAATGCCCCAAATCAGACATCTCAAATGAGGCATGTAAATGAGTCTTAAAATCAGTGATATGCTTCTCATGAGGACCACTAAGCAGCATGTCATCAACGTACACCACAATGATTAGAAGTACATCATTTGCACGCTTAACATATAAGGTGCTTTCAGTTGGACTATTCTCAAAACCATGTGCAATCAAATAAGCATGTATCTTTTCATACCAAGCACGTGGTGCATGCTTTAAACCATATAATGCCGTCTTTAACCTGCACACCTGGTTTTCATGCCCTTTCTTCACAAAGCCATGGGGCTAAAAAACATACACTTCACCGTGCAAGTCACCATTCAGAAATGCTGTTTTAATGTCCAACTGATGTACATTCCAACCATGATGAGTTGCAAGTTCATAGATGCTATGAACAGTAGTCATTTGGCATGTAGGTGCAAAGATTTCATCAAATTCAATGCCTCTTTCCTTAGCATAACCATTTGCAACAAGCCTAGCCTTACACCTGTCAATAGTTCCATTAGGTTTATGCTTTAGCTTGTATACCCACTTCGTGCCAATGGCATTCTTGCTACAAGGCAGCCATCATATTATTTTTCATGATAGCATCATATTCAAATTGCATTGCAGCCATCCAATGTTCAGACTTTTGTGCTTCATCAAACAAACTAGGTTCACTCTCATGAGAGAAACTAGATGCAGCCATAGCATAGCAATCTGATGCAAAAGAGGCACTATGAGATCCTGAACAAGTAAGGTATGATAGAGGTGCATCTACTTTGTTGTCATGCAAATTTTGCACTAGCCATTTTGGCATAGTTTTTGCCTCCTAAATATCAGCCCTCTCATCAAAAAGTGCATCATGAAAATCCGCATAAAAAATGGAATGATCTACATTATCACATGAAACCTGGAATGGCTGAGAAGTTGCCTCATTAGGACCACCACTAGACTGTCCACCTGTAAAAAGAGGCAGCATAGTATCATACATGTCTTTGGAGCTAATAGTTGTCTCCTTCGTACATGAAAATAAAGGCTGAATAGCATCTTCCACAAAAACAACATCATGATTAACCAAAATGCATATAGTTTGTTGATGATATAGACGATATCCTTTGCTTTCAGAACTATACCCAACAAAAATATATTTTACTACTTTATCATCTAATTTCTTGTGATCTTTTCAGGCACTAATGCATATGCCAAACAACCAAAAACACGCGGGTGAGCAATAGATGGCTTTCGACCATGTCAAGGCTCTTATGGAGTGATAGACTGCAATGCTTTAGTGGGACACATGTTAAATACATATGTTGCACACATGACAACCTCAAGCCAAAAACTATGTCGTAAAGCCTGACTCTTGACCATACACCTCGCCATCTCCATGAGTAACATGTTCTTTGGTTTAGAAACTCCATTCTGCTGAGGTGTAAACAACACTGTACACTGAATTTGTATCCCACGTTCATCCAAAAATGCATTAAATTCCTTTGGTTAGGGTTTGTGTAATAATTAACAAAAAATATTATAGAAATTAATAATCTCTTTTAACCAAAGGAACTATCTACAAAAACTTCAATTGCCATAGAACATTGTATTCCAATATCTCTTATCCATATCCTTGGTTTCATTGTACTTTGTATTTCCAATAAGAATTCGTATTTGAGAGGAGTCCATGATATCCAATGGTTGTTGGTGAAACATTAAGTGCTCCCATTTCTAGTTAGTAGCTTTTGAAAAATCCCATTATCTTCTATGTTTTGAATGAAATCTACAGAAGTAATCATGTAAGAAACTGCTAAACAATGTATATGATGCATCTAATTTTTTTGAAGTACATATTATGCACATTTGGCACCATTTGAAATGAAGTCGATGAAAGTATGACATTGATGCATGTTCTCTAGTGAAGCAAAGTCGAATAGGTTCATAGACACACACAAAGGCTCATCGAATAGGCTCATAATGATGGAGGGTCATCAAATAGATTCATGGACAAGTAAGTACATGCATGATTTTTGAGGGATTGGCATCTATTCTCTACTCTTGATAGGTTCACAAACATAGGAAGAGAGAGAGAGAGAGAGAGATTAGATGATATTCATAGAATTATATAATTTTGATGTAAACCTAGTATCATCTTGTCGTTAATATGCTAAGCTCATGCCAGTGGTGGTTTCTACAAAGGGAAAAGAGCTTTTATCGTTTTTTTGAGCAAGAGAAAGGGGAGCTTTAGGCTAAGGGGAGACGAAGGGAAGGAGGCATAGATATATGTGAGTCTCTCTTTTTTGTCAAATAGAAGTGGAAAAAAGAGATCTTGTTGTGTAGACGGACAACTAATTTTTCTTTCATGAATTTTGGGACGTGTCTCTCTTCAAGATAGAATATGAGTGACATGTGGTGTTGAGAAAGGAGGACTTGGTGGATTGGTTTAGAGTTCAAAATAGGAAATATAGAAAAAGGAAGAATCATCTATAAGAAGAGGAGGAACCTTTTAATGATGGGACAACTCTAAATGATAGGTAAATAGGAGTAAGAAAAGAACTCTCTCTTGAATGGGAAGAGTTTCATTGTTCAACAAGAGCAAGAGGGGTGATTGGTGTATTTTTTTTCACAAAAAGTCACACATCTTTGGCAATTGTGGGCATGTTGTGGTAAAAAGGGGTAAAAATAGAAAAACTTCTTTCAAGCAAGAGAGCTTAAAGACAAGAATAGAAGAGGAAGAAGGGATAGACCTCTATTATGAGGAGGAGAGGCCCATTTGTGATTGCAATATGATTCTTCTCTGCCAGCATAAGGACTTTCATGGAAATCTAACAATGTTTACAAAATGGGATGATGCGAAGAGAAAGGTTTATGACCTAAAAGAAATAGAGAATAAGCATCAAAGTAATGGGAGGTAACTCCAAAATACGAACCCATGGTAATGGATCTATCTCATATGATTAACGTCATGAAAGTAGAGGGAGAATGATATTGCATTTTGGAATGGCATGGTTGTTTAGAATCTCATATTTCACTCTAGGGCACATTGTTTGCCTTCCATGCATTGTTGGTTCTTGACACATCACTAATGTTTTAACTGATCTATTTTTGAGTTGTTCTTGACTTGGCATACGAAAAATGTTCTTGATGTGACCCTTGAAAATCTCTAGCTCGTATACATTCACTCTCTGGTTTTACTCATTCGAAGCTATGTCACCCATGATCTCCCAACTAATATATATTTTTTCCCACGAGGTATACATTTTCTCCCAGTCGGTATACAATTGCTCTCTAGTTTTATTCATTGCAAACTATAGGCTGGTATACATTTTTTATTTGTTTTTATTCATTGCAAGCTACAGGCTATAGGTTGGGATCACTCATGAGTCATGATCGTGCTTAGTACTCAATGTCTACTAGTATACATTCCTCTTCTAGCTAGTATACATTTGCTCTCTAGTTTTATTCAGTGGAAGCTACATGCTACATGTTGCAGACATTAATGATGGAGTCACTCTTGAGTCATGATCATGCTCAATGCTCATTGCTTGTACAATGTATAGAGTGCACACTATTGGCACTTGTGATCACTGCTCATAAAGTATAGACCGAGCCTTGAGGACTGTGTGATAGTCCAACAATTATTGACATATCATTTATTACAATCTATAGCCATAGAACTCATCCTTTTGTGCTTTGATGATGACCATTGACAAGTAACATACTAGAATTCTCAATCTTGACTCTTACAAATGTAACCCAATGGCAATGCTCGTTACTCTCTTGTCTCGTTATAGCTTAAAGATTATCATACCATTATGAGGAAAATGAATGGTTAGGTTCCCTTAATGTGAGAAATTGGATATCAATTACATTTAAATCATGCCACATATATTCACCTAGGTACTGGTTACATTGTACATAATTAGCTGCATAAGATTGTGATTTTTTCAACCAATTTCTTTGGATTTCTGATTCCATTATCCTAAAAAGTGCAAATGTTCTTCCTCGCTATTTGGATGATTTTCTTGTTGATATTACATGTATTCTTTTTTACATAGTGGAACATCATCATCAACCAATACATTCTCTTCATGATTTATCATGTATTATAGTATGATGCATCGAGTAAAATTTATAGATTTATATACCATCAATTTTTAGTGGCTTTATTTATGTTAATTTTTATGTTTATGTTTAAGTAGTGATGTATATCTATGTAGTTCATATTTTTTTAAAGAAAGCCTTAGAAACCTTTTTACTGACTCCGCATAAATTAGATTATCATCACAACTTAGAAGTCAGAATTTCATGAGTAACAATTATGTTGCCACCTCCTTCAATATACCTTATCATCCACCATCTTATGTTGTCACACAAATGAATGCATTATTCTACTTGATGAGAACTCATTGATTCTCTCATAGGTATTGTGCTATGGTCACCATGATGGATTTCTTGTCTAGCTTTTCTTTGTAACCACCTTGTCATTTTTAATTTCTACAATATTAAGAAACGCCCTTGTTTCACTATGTAAGGTGACCAAATTAGCCAAAGGAAAATCATATATAGACTTTAGAAAGGTGATATGTGGCTTTCAAAAGGATAACAAATATGGAATATTAGAATTGGCATTGTAACTCCCAATACCATGAGGAATTGTGTGAGAGCTCTCCTAGGTGAATGAAGTGAAGATGTTCCTAAAAACTCAAGAACGTTGCCTCAAGTAACTTCTTCAAAATCTAGAAGGATTGCCACTTACTTTGCTCAAAATTGGAGGATTCTTAAGATGGATCCTTGAGAAGTGAATTATTCTTCATTTTCACTGTTCGAGAGATCATGAATGTTTGCACATGAGACCAAGTTACAACAAGCTTCATTTTTCCTTCACTAGGGATTGGATGCTAAAAAACATGACCTCACTAAGGATTAAAGTGGTCATAACCAAGGGGGATCCAAAGATCACTAAAATCATGTTCTAGTGAAAATTGCTACTAGCAACTCTTGAAACGATAAATTAAGGGCAGATGTTGGCCTCTTGATTCACTCGCAAACGGCTAACTTGGTGCGCCTCATTTTTGTAATTATCCCTTGATTAGATCCTTAGTTGGCCATGTATTAGCCACTCTAATAACATATTTTGATGTTGCATTTGGTATTATATTCATAAGCTAATGTACTCTTTGATATGGAAGAAGTTTCCCCTTGTTATCCTCTCTCTAATGTTGTAATGTTCCCATTTTCTATGGATCTTTCTCCATCCAATATAGGGTCGAGGCCATCCTTATCCCCATGGTTTGTAAACCTTAAGGCACGTGCGTCTTTTGATCTTGGCCTTGGAAGCACATGTAAAATATGTGAAGAACTTTGCATTAAATGAAATAAAGAAAATGGAGAGATGTGTGAAGGGTTCATGACATATTTACTACCTTGCATGCATCTTGGCAGTCTCTCTGCGGAGTTGGGGTTTTCATTCATGGTGTCTGCTTCTCCCTTCCCTCTTGCCATAGCTCACTGTGTGAGCTATTGTGAAAGGTGAAGAAGAAGAGGGGCCGGCTATTTTGTGTGATGTTTCCTTATTTGTCGTGGTGAGGGAAGGTTAGTCAAAAGCAAAAGGAAAGGATCAAGTTCAGTCTTTAGATTGCATATGCACAAGCAAGAGGGGATCTGCTCACCTTACATCACAATACTATGCTGAGAGGAACAGAGACATCAATGGTGTCATCTCTAACAGTGTCCATGATTCAAGAAGAGGCTAGAATGATAGATCTCTAAAAGGAATTTAGTTGATAATTAGTTGTTGTTGGGCTCTTGTACTTTCACACTCCTGATGGCTTAGCACAGCATGGCTAGGCATCTTCTCCAAGGTGGAATCCAATGGCAAAACACTTCGACGTCTTTGATTGAGTGTGCTCCTCTGTAGTCTGAGTGCCCATGGCTTCTCAACAAGGGGGTTCGCTGTAGAATAGAGCATGGAGGGCTCAATCCTCCCTTTTTTTCACTTTCTCTATATGTGATATAATATGCAGACATGGTATTTTGCTGAGCGTGCCTAGGGATGGCAGAAAAGAGAAGCTAGTGGTGGCCTAAAGCTGATGCATATTTGCAAATGTCAATTTGTGAAGAGAAATTTCTTACCATATATGCTCAATGAGAATATTGTTTCTCTTTTATATAGAACTCTGATTTTGATGAGTTCTCCATGCGGATGATTGTAACTTCGCTGATTTGATGACTAGGGATACATGAAGTATTGCCCTTCTCATGTAGAACTCACCATCTTGCTGATATATCGTGCTCGTAAGATCATATATTATGGCCTTTTATCTACATGTGTATTTCAAGTTTAAAGGTGACATGAAGCTTGGAGTGCACGTGTGGGTGGGAGTTTTTGTGACTACCCCCCTTGGGGATAGTTTTTTAAACTCCACATCTGAACTTGGGAAAAAAATGTGACAGATCCTTCACGTTGATAATGGGCGATAGACCAAAATAATGTTGGCAGAAGGATAAAGTATTGGTGTCGGGAAGTACTGGAACAATGGGTGCCATACTACATTTGGGAGGATTAATTCTTTTGGTTTAAAACCCAAGACCCCCTTATTTCCCCTTTTTTTCATGTTGTGGAGTACTGCTTATGTTCTTGATGTCCACTAAGCAGGCCAAGCTCCTCGTTTCAAGCCTATTCAGGGAATCTAAACTTTCATCTGCCCTCTGTTACCCCTGATCCAATGAATACATCTGCATGTACTCATGGCGGCACACACTAAAGGCCGGCATTAGAGTGACATCTCTTCTTCACATAAAGGTGTCCATAGTAGAATTCATACAACATGGATTTATTTTATTAGATAAGAGAATAATTGTTTCTTTGATACCATTTTGTTCACCATTGAGAAAAAAAAATTCTTCTAACCTATAGTAGTGCTTCTGATCATGGTTTTTTGTCCTCACGGAGAAGCTTTTATCATAGAGGTGCTGCATCATTAAGGAAGCCTTTTGTTCCTCAGTTTGATGTATGCTATTTCACCATTGCTTGGAACATCCATCCTTCTTCGCTTGTAAAATACTATAGCATGGAAAAATGGTCCGATGGGGCATATTTGCAAGGTTCCTCGTTGCTCAAGGAAAGAGATTGAAGTGAACTATGTTCACGAGCATACACTCGACACATTTGACTTTTGGCAACCACCTTTGGCTTACCACATGATTTTCTTGAAATCAAAGATATCTCAATTGCACTTTGGTCCTTTTCACTTTCCACTTCAACAAAAATTTTAGAGACATTTTCATTGTGGGAATCCAAAGCTCATCACTTGCTGGCTTAAATCGTGGCAGAATTACATCCATATAAATTTGTTTTAGTAGATTCTATATATATATATATATATATATATATATATATATATATATATATATATATATATATATGGTTGTATGTATGTATGTATGTATATACATACATACATGCAGACACACACACACATATATATGTGTGTATATATATATATATATATATATATATATATATATATATATATATATATATATATATATATATATATATATATATATATATATATATATATATATATATATATATATATATATATATATATATATATATATATATATATATATATATATATATATATATATATATATATATATATATATATATATATATATATATATGGTTGTATGTATGTATGTATATACATACAAACATGCAGACACACACACACACATCATTTCCATCATTGCCATCCTTTCCATAGTTATAACGAGATCCCGAATGGTTCCATGAATTGGGTCCTTGGCATACCTATGGGATCGAATACCAAAATATTTAATTGGGGGAACCAAAACATGCATAAAATCTAGTAGAGATTAATTTATGTTCCTCTCTTTTCTGTAGTGTCTCTCATAGGGCCTTCATCTGTAATCACGACCTCTCCCCCTTCATCATTTATTCTTTTCCTACTAGATATCATATGCTCTTCAACTCAAACTTCTTCATGCTATGTTAAAGATCTTTATGTGGGTGTCTTCTCCTTCATCTCATGAAATTCATAAAATGTCATTGAGATACCTCGATTATCAAAACCTCTATGGGTATTTTTGGGCTTCTTATTTTAAGAACGTTTTGATCGGGCTTTTTTTTGAAGTGGATTTACAAATTTTGAGCCTCCAAAGACTATTTCACTTGAATCATTAAGGACCTTGCTCACTCACCTCCCTATAGATTGGCCCTGCTTATTCGAGTTTTCACTTCTCTACTTTATGTCCAAGCTTTGTTAACTTCACTCTTAAGTTTCTCCTCTCCTTAACACCAATATTGTGCTTGGGTACTTTAGTGTCCTCAAAAAGAGATCGTATTTGATGTAATTTCTAGATTACTAGAAGGAACCATTAATAAATGTAACTATGGAGTATGTTAGCATAAGGATTTAGTATTTCTACAAAAATATACCTTTGGCTAAAGGATAGAAGCAATAAGATTTATTCACTAATTTTATGATGATCATTTTAGTATTGACATAAAAACTCTAGTGATGTTAGTAAGTGTTGAGTTTTTATTAAAATCATGATCTTGCAAATTTAATTGTTATAAATGCCATAAAATCTCCTATTTCATATACCTTATCACTTTCCTATACATAATCACAAATTTGTAGTGAATTTAACTAGGTTTATGGCATAAAGTTGATTGCATATGTGTCGTGATACTATTATCATCTATTAGTTATTTTGCAAAGTGATGGTATGAATATGAACCATTTGTTATTATCAAAATACTATTTGATAATCTTAAAGCTAGGAATATTACCTTGACAACATAAGGAGTCAAATTTCTATGTTCTTCTTGCACGTTTAACAATACTACCAATTTTTTAATGTAAAGAAAATGTCATTTGATGAGCAAATATTGCATATGCTACCTGATTAAAGTTAATTTGCTAGTTTTATAAATATAAACTAGTTTATATTGTTCATACATTTATTTTGATTGATATATAGTCCTTATATCACTGAGTAAAGCTTTTCAAGGATGACGTTTTGTTCTCGAGAGACTAGAATATGGCTATTCAATGAGATATTGAGATTATTAGTGGTATCTCAGATAGGCACAAATATTATTTGTCCAGAGACATGAAGCATATTTTTATGATACAATATGATTGTTTGTGAAATACAAAACCATTCTTTTTAGTGGTTTTATCCATTAATATCATATAAAAGGCTTCTATATTGTATAACTATATAATGAGCACCCTATATTGTAGTAAAATTTTTCTTATAAAAGTGATTTTTATAATTCATAGGACTTGTCTTAGATAATCATATGACTTTAAATTAGCATTAGAAAAAATATTCCAACATGAGAGAAAACGTTTCTATGTATATATTTTGTTCTTCTCATATCTAAGTCTATAGAAAAAAATTATCCATATTCAATCATTTTTATATTTTGAGTCATCAAAAAAGGGTATTTTGAAAAATTATATATTTGTTATAGAATGTCTAGGTATAAGTCTTTATGGGGCTTGAAGAATTTTCCAAAATTTTATTTGATCATTATGCATGATTTCCTTTAAATTTGATAAAAAAAAGGGATGCTATAGTATCCTCTTTGGGTACAACACTAGTGTTAAGGGTTTTTGGATCTCTTAGTTCATATTCAAAAATAGAGATAGAATCGCTCCTCCCTCCCCCATTGATCGACGGTCTTCCTTAGTTTGGTTCAATCCGTTTGCCAACGCTCTTCCATCACATAATTTAAGGAATATCCTCAATCTCTTTAGAAGCATATTTACTCGTTGGTTGAGCATTCTTGATCACTACTCCAAGTTGCTTGATTTTAATAACCGACATGATGTGTATGAAAATTGTTGGGAAAGATGGATGGACACTCCAAGTGATGAGTAGGTACTGCCAAATCATGCTTAGTACTAGCCGTTTGTGACTTTAGAGTTGGTATGTGGGCACTCTTAGCTTTCCAAACTCACCATACAAGTGTCTATGTACTTTGGAAATGATGTATGAAAAGATTCAATCAAAACAGACAACTTGTAAATAGAAAACTCAGTGCAAACCTTCTATTTTTGGATCATACAGCTGCTGCTTGTAATGTTCAGTGCTACCAATACACTACGAATTGGAACAATTCCTTTTAGAGGTATCTAATTAGCTTAAGCTAATGCTTCCAAGTAGAATCACTTGAAATGATGAACCATACATAGAACAATCAAGTTAGCAAATAAATATTTACCCCCAATTTTTTAGGACCTCTGCAGAGTTTGACCAGTGAGTGCCTCAATGCACTTTTCTCCCAATTGGCTGAATGGATTTGCATCACAATTTTTGAGCATGTAGATAATGTCGAGCTGATTCCGTAGATAACATTGAGTTGATTCCAACAAGCTATAGAGCTTTAAATTTGGTGAAGAATTGACTGAGATATGAGCAACACAAGTTGACACTGAAGAATGACTATAACAAAGATGTCATAGATGAACAATGTAGATGTATGTATTAATGAACAATGTTGTACAATGTCATATGCTTGATAATCATAGCCTTATGATGGTGGATAGTGCAAGCTACAATGTAGGCCTTACATACATACAAAATGGCAATAAACAAACTCGGGGAGAAGAACTCCTGTCCGTGACTTTTTCAAGTCATCTCATATAAGTGTTACAATCAGATTTTGAATTTGAATTCAAATTTCTGCTCTATCTAAAAATGGTCCTTCAATCTAAGAGATATTCTTTCAATTTGGTATTTACTTTTCTAACTAACAAGTCCATGAGTTTTGGCTAGGTGATTACAAATATTCTCTTGTCAAAAGAAATGACTTTTACAAAAGTAAGTGGATAAATTTCCACTAGCAATGGTTCTCATGGAACTTCATGTCTTTATGAACCTCAAGCCAAATGTGTGAGCTTGGAATTTGAACCAACAGCTCCCCCTCAAGCCAAACATTAAGGCTTGGTCCTCATCTTCAATCTTCATGAACGTCCTGTAATCCAATCATTGATTTGAACCTGCAAAGTTTTGTGCCATCTAGTGCTTTAGTCAACAAATCTGCACATTGCATATTAGTTGACACATATGACAACTGAATATCATTGACCAATAACTTCTCTATCACATAATGATAGTGGACCTCTATGCCCTTAGTCCTAGCATGATCGATAGGATTAGCTGCAAGATGTAATGAACTTGTATTATCTCCAAAGATCCTTGGAGATGTAGTATATAATCCCAATTCTATATACAACAATCTGATCCATATTGCCTCTTGAATAGCATTGTCCAATCATCTATATTCTGCCTCTGTAGAAGATAAAGCAACAGTAGGTTGCTTCTTTGAAGACCATGATATTGGCTTATCACTTGCAAATGACAAATATCATGAGGTACTCCTCCTATCATCTTTGCATCCTACCCAATCTACATTTGAATAAATCTTATATCCAAGTTTGATGTATAAGGGAAATACAAACCATGATATTGAGTACCCTTAGGGTACTTCAAGATCCTTTTGGCAGCCTCCAAGTGAGGTGCCCTAGGCTTATGCATAAACTGACTTAGCACACTTACTCCATAAGCAATGTCAATCCTTGTCTAGGTAGCATAATTCAAGCTTCCCACTATGCTTTGATAACATGCAATGTTTTCAAGTAGATCACCTTCATGAGCACTTAGTTTTAGGTATTCCTCCATCGGAGTACTTGCAACTTTGGCATACTGCAAATGAAACTTCTTCAACATATCCTGTATATACTTCCTCGCAATGATGTAAATCCTAGAGTTAGTATAGACTAACTCAAGTCCAAGAAAGTATTTTAATGATTCAAGATCACTAATTTTGAACTCCTTCATCATATGGTTCTTGATATGTTTTATGCCATTAGCATCAGTACCTTTAAGTGTGATATCATCAACATATACACATAGGTATATTACCTCTAAACTACTTTTCTTGATGAATAGAGAAGTATCTGCTTTACTCATGACAAAACCTTGATCATGTAGGTATATAGTTAGACTATGATTCCATGCCCTAGGTGCCTGCTTCAATCCATAAAGAGCTTTATTCAATTTGCATACATATGTTACCTTGTTTCGGTCCTCATAGCCAGGAGGTTGTGACATGTATACCTCGTCTGAAATCTAGCCATTAAAAAAAAAAAATTTACATCCAATTGATACATGATCCAATTCTTGGATGTAGCCACACTTTCCAATACCCTGATGGTTGGCATTTTGGCCACAGGTGAGAAAGTTTCTTCATAATCAATGCCTTGGGTTTGTGAAAAACCCTTAGCCACAAGTCTAGCATTGTACCTGCTTATTGACCCATCAAAATTCCTTTTGATCTTTTAGATCCATCTAGAACCAATTACCTTCATAGAATCCTTCTTTGGTACTAGTTCCCAAGTGTCACTCTCTTTGAGTGCTTCAATCTCTTCATCCATAGCTTCTTTCCATTCTGCCTTGGTCTTTGCCTCTTCATATGTTGCTACTTCTTCAATTGACAAATCTTTTGCAAGATAAACAGAGTGCTTAGTAACTAGGGAAGTGTCATACCCATATCTGATTGGCTTCTTGCTCTCCTTTTGTGATCTTCAGATTTCTTGGATGGATGATTCAGGTATCTCCTCCAACTTCTTCCTCTTGAGTTTGCCTTTGGACTTCCATGCCTTGAACTCTTCAAGGTTCATGATTTCTTCATCATCTGAATTGGTGTCTTCATTTTGAGTGGGCTCCTCTTTAGTAAGGCTTGTCAACTCCTCTTCCAAGTCATAAGGTAATTTTAGGTTCCTGCCTTCACCATCAAACCAAGAATCATTTTCATCAAAGACAACATCTCTACTAACTAGGAATCCTTTATTTGAGGGGTTGTAGAACCTGTAACAGCGAGTCGTAACAAACGAGAACTATGTCGTAAAAAGAGAACACTCTCGTCAAAAATCAAGCAAATGGTAGATTATGTTTGAGATTCCTTTATACCAGTATACATATATTACAAAAATGAGGTGAAAACATGTGATTTTTGACATTTTTTGTCATTTTCTCATAAAAAAAGAGCTCAAAATGTAGTCAAAATTTCACTATATAGGGCATTGACATGTCCCAAAATGTATATGATAAGACATTGACATGTCCAAAATCTAAATGATAGGACATTGACATGTCTAAAATCTATATAAAGAATGTAGAACTGAATAGTTCTTATACAAAAATAACATTTTAGACATATTTTTAATGGGTGGATATCTGATTGTTAGTCAAAATTGCTACAAAACATGGTTTCATTAACCAAACTACTTCGAGGCATTTACAAAAGCACTAAAAATGTCTGAGAGCTTCAATGCATCTCACAACTTTGTCGATCTATGTCTACACCCTCATCATCTGACGCACTTGATTCAGTCTCATACTGTTGAGAGCTCTCTTCTTCTTCTTCTATATCCACAAGAGCTCTGTCTTCATCCATGTACATACCAAATTCTGCAGGATCATGCACAACTCTTCTTGTTTGCCTATGATTTCCTGTACCACATACATCTGGAAGCTTTTGTTTTATCATGTTGATGGTTGCTTTCCTCAAGTGACCTGTTTTTGTCAAGGAAAAATCATAAACAAGAATATCTACATCATCCATTTTAAGAGTGGATGTGCTTCGAATATTCTTTTTCTTTTTTGAACCTGTTCATTTAGTATCACACACCATTTCTAAGTTATATTTACCTGTTAATGCATTACTACTTTTAGTGTAATACCAATGCACCATCAAAGCCTCTATTCTTCTCTGATCAATATCTTTAGTTATCTCTAAAACCTTTGCAATCCAAAATGGTCTGGTAGCCTCATCACCATCAGCAAGAACTGCAATAAGTGTTCCAACATTTATCTCTATTAAATTTCCTTGCCATCTTGCTTCTGCCTGTTTTGTCATCCTTGGGCCTACATAAATATTTCTTTCTGGTGGATGTATAAAACTTTGAAGTGCATCTGCATTACATGCTTGGGCCACATTCACGGATCTTTGTTTACAAAAATCCCATGTGAATGGAACATCAACTGGCCAGTGACCTGCAATTGTATACTGTATAATCTCTTCTTGATGATTGAAAAAGTCCTCCCACCAAGATACATCTTGATCTCCAGCATATTTTTTTGCACGCTCAATATGTCTCTTCTTTTCAATGAGTGCATGCATCCAGCTTTTACTTTGATCAACCACATTTCCACATCTTTCTGTATTGTTTTTATCTTCATATGGTGATTGTTCTGCACCATACACTGTCACAGTAGACAAATTAGGCACCTGCAATAAGAATCTGCATCCCTCTTTAGGCTCCCACCCAAGAGAAGATGAATACTGCTTTGCAAATAAAAGGGTTATTTCATCAACCCTCCTCATCAAGAATACATGGTTGAAACTAATATTGTGCAATGGAGCCAAAACCTTAGCACTGTTATCAAGGCCCATTGAGCAAAAGTGCTTAAAGTCATAAATCTATGTGAGGTGTTGAACTTCTGGTTTTGGAGTATATGCTTCTGAAATCAACTCAGATAAAATCAGAAGAGTAAAAGCATTGTTACGTGCCAACTTCTTAGAGAAAGTACTGAACATTTGATCAATGTGATCATGAGTGTGGCCAACCAGAAGGAAATTTACCTTAACCTTGTGAAATACCTATTTTTCAACAAGCATGCTTAAATATCCAAAGACTGTAGAATTTTTATTCTCTCTTGCAGTATTATCTAGTTGCAAATATAGAGTTGGTGGCAAAAGACCCTTCCATGATTGCAAAACACGATGAATGACAGTAACTGTAAGGTTTGGATCATTATGCACATTCGGATATGTGAAGAAAACCTTGGACATTACAGTTCCATTGTATACCAAAGCACCAACCAAATGCATTTGCACAAGGACTTCATCTCCAATGTCCTTAGGGATGCGATAAAAATGTGGCAAACAAGTTTTTTTTTTATCCATACCATCGATCAACAAACACATATAACGCTCCGGATTTCTGAGTGCTTTACTTCGATGATGAATTGCTTTCTTTCTCTCTAAAGCTTGACTCTCACGATGGTTGTTAAGAAGGTTTTTAAAATTATTCTTTTCCTGTGGTGTTGTAGCCCCTTTTGCCATGTTTTTCAAAGTGGCGCAAACTGAACATTCACCCATTCTAACTTTAAGAGGAATAGAAACATTGTTAAACTCTTCCTTCCATAATCGAGTAAAGTGAGGATACAACACATACTTCTCATTTCTATTTTCCATGTCTTCTCTATATATTTGAAATACCTCTCGACGAGTAAAGTTATCTGACAAGTGCAACCTTCCAGTTGTAGGCATAACCTCACAATGCAAGCTAAAATAGTTCATCATCCAATTCATTGCATGACGTCCAACAGATCCTTTGGTCTGAACATGGAACGTATCCAAAATGAGATCCCCATTCAAAATCCCTTGTTGAACCCTATGTATTCTAAAATTTCCCACACCCATTGCAATTTTAAATCGAGCCCTACAACATCACATCCCTTGACTAAAGAAATATTCAAAACCAACACGTGTTACTGACATTTATCCTCAATCATTTGCATGCGAGAAACAAGGTATATATCCTGCCTTTCACTATCTAAATGGAGGAATTTTTCTCTTAGGTGCTTTAGTTTCTTCATTCCTAAATTGTACAAACATTTCAAACCACAACAATGCTTCACAATATCCAATGCAATCTGTCTATCTGAAGTAAGAAATTTAAATCTTTTTTGACTTACTTCATGAGGCCTTCTTTTAAATTGTAGATTGAGCTTGCTTTGCTTTTTTGTTGCTCCACATGCACTTGAGTCAGAAGGGAGATCAATGGTTGGATCAGATGGGAGATCAAGAGGTGCATTTGGTTGAGCAGCATTGCACTGTGAATTGGATAACTTAAATGACTCAACAGAAAACATGGAACCATCAGCACGTCCTAAATCATAGGGATCATCACTTCTGTGGAAAGGATCAACTGAGAACAATGAATCCGAAACTGTATCAATATGAGCAGAAGAAGTTGATGCCCAAGCATCCACTGAAAAGATTGAGCTCATCTTCACTGAGTTCACAGAAGACTGAAGATGAATGACCTTTTTAAATAAGTAGAAATCCGAGATCAAGTGAAGATGTCACATCAAATGTCACATAAAGAAGATATGAAATCAAAAGTTTATTAAAGTACATTAAATAACATTAAACATCAAATTACATCAAATAACTTAATTTCTCAAATATACACTAATAAGGGAACCAAAGATTTGATTCACTTTTGAAATGAGAAACACAATTGATTTCTAACTAGATATGAGTCATTGAGTCTTAGCATTGTGAGTGAATCAAAATATATCCAAGTTGAGTTCCAACTGGATTATATATTAAAATTGTTTGTAGTAGTGCCATTGAAGACTATACAAGAAGAAATTTTACCTTTGGTACTAAATAAGATTTCAAGGATTAGGTTTCATTGTAGTCTTGGCTAGATCTCAAAGAGGTAGATGAAAGTATATTAAAAAAGAATTATGTGTAAAAGAGGTACTTGGAATGTTTATTCATACATTGATTTTCCATTTCAGCAATGTGTTACAAGATAAATGTGAATATGAATTAAAGTGAGGAGGATAACACTATAAAGATGTCATTAATCTCCCATATTCAACACAACTTAGACTTGAAGTGTAATTTCCATGCAAATGTACATAAATAGTTGCAAGGTTCTTTACTTGAATGTTTATTCATACATTGATTTTCCATTTCAACAATGTGTTACAAGATAAATGTGAATATGAACTAAAGTGAAAAGGATAACACTATAAAGATGTCATTAATCTCCCATATTCAACACAACTTAAACTTGATTTTCTCCCAAGCAAGAGATTCTAAGAAAAAATTTCTACATGAGATTAGACATCCTCATGTACATACCATACTCTTGCCATTGAAGTGTAGTTTCCATGCAAATGTATATAAATAGTTGCAATGTTCTATGAATATTTCATTAAAGTGGCTCTGAAACAGCCTATTTGTGTGAGTGGTATTCCCTCGTTAGATTGGTTGACAGATATAGTTAGCAACTGGACTCATTGAGTTAGATCCAGTTAGTCTCTGGTTCAAGTTACCCAATTGCCTATAAATAGTAGAGGAGGAGATCATTCTCATTTTCAAAATCCACGAGCAACAGAGAGCAACAGAGCACAGACAGCAGCTATGGAGCACAGAGCTCAGCATACAAGCAAGGCAACTATGATGGAGAAGAAGAATGTTGGCAAGAGTACCAAGAGGTAGGCAAAATCATACCATAAAAAAAGATTCCTAAAAGATTCCCTTTGTATGTTTGTGTAAAGAGTCTGCTTTCTAGGTTTTTATTTTTCTTAGCTCTAAAAATATAGATCCAATGAGGGTACAGCTCGATGCCTGGCATCGACTTTTAGGTGTAAGTCGATGCAAGGCATCGACTTGAGGCTGCAAGTCGATGCCAGGCATCGACTTGCACGTGCAAGTCGATGCGAGGCATCGACTTGAGGCCTCAGGTCGATGCCTGGCATCGACTTGCACCTGAAAGTCGATGCCAGGCATCGACTTTGTGTGCAAGTCGATGCCTGGCATCGACTTGCACCTACAAGTCGATGCCTGGCATCGACTTGCACCTACAAGTTGATGCCTGGCATCGACTTGCAGCCTCAAGACGATGCAAGGCATCGACTTGCCTGGCATCGAAGTTTGCCTTAAAGTCGATGCCAGGCATCGACTTAAGGGTGCAAAGTCGATGCCAGGCATCGACTTTTGGGTGGAAGTCGATGCTAGGCATCGACTTTTAGGTTCAAGTCGATGCTAGGCATCGACTTTTAGGTTCAAGTCGATGCTAGGCATCGACTTTTAAGTGCAAGTCGATGCCCGACATCGACTTGCACACAAAGTCGATGCCTGACATCGACTTGCACTTAAAAGTCGGAAAAAGGATCTGAGAATAACATACATACTTATTGAGCTCAGTCACCATCTCCTCCAGGCTTAAGTCCTTGGAGATTACCCTTGACAAAGTTGATATGATCAATGTATCATCCTTGATTCCTTGAAGGGCCCTCCATGGTGTCAGCTTCATGTCCTCGGGAGCCTCTTCAATTGAGAGGTCAGCTTTCCTTCCCTTTCCCTTCAGATCAACCTGTGGATCTGGCCTCGACTTTCGTTGCTTCTGGCCCTTGACTTCCTTGTTCTCCCACATTGTGAAAATTCTATCCTGTAGATCCCAGATCTCACCTGTTCTGAATGCCAGTTGAAACCATGGATCATGTTTCCTCAACGCATCAGACTTTCTATTCTCATCCAGTGCAATTCCAACCTCAATAAGGCATTGCTTTCGTAGATTGGGATGTATTCTTCCAGCTTCCTTAACAAGACAATCTTCATATTCATGGTGGAAGAACCGAATTCTCTCTATGGAGGACATTTTTTGCCTGTAGTCATTGTCATTGTTGTGATCCCAAGCAAGAAGCTTGGCTTCCTCAGTTGTAAGACCAGCATATATCTTACACTCTGCATACCTAAAGAAAAAAGTGGTAGGGTGCTCCTTCACTAGCTGTCTACGGGCCTCTGCAGAGTGTGAACCTCCAATCACATAATAAGTATACTCCTCAAATAAACCCTCATTGAACTCTTCCACAGAGCTGCACTCATTCGGATCCACCATGACAAGGAATGGCACAACAGTAGCATGAGGATTTATTCTCATTTTCTTCTTAAGATTCTGCACATGCAAATTGTGTGGCTCCCTGATCTCAAGGGGCCTCCTCCCTGTGACTGGATCTATAGGTGGCCTGTGGATGATATTGATTGGCAGGTGGAACAACTGCCCCTTCTTCACAATTTTTCTTTTAGCTATATCCTCCCTCATCTTGTTCTGCTCAGTACCAAGAACACCCGAGGCAAGCTCTCCACCAGGTGCAACAATTATATCCTCAGAGCTAGAGCTTGAGTCAGAAGACTCCTCTTCTGAAATTCTTCTTTTTCTTCTGAAGCTTTTTCTGCACGCTCTGCTTACCCCTTGCCTTTACAGGGGTTGTCATCTTCTGTTGTGTTGGCATGATGTTGCCCTGGATCCATGGCATCAAGTCCTTGATAAGATTGACTGAGTCCCTGCATATCTCAGCTAGACGATCTGGAACACAACACTCTGGGCACAAGAAATCCATCTTGCATATAACATTTCTCAAACCTTTCGATGTCTCTACCAAGAAAAGGAGGTTGTCAGAATCCTCATCTTCATAATCCAGTTTGTACACAAGGCCATACTGAAAACCTTGTGTTGTCGTGATCTTTCCTCTCCCATATGCCTCTGCGAACACAAGAAGGACTGCATTCTTCTCTTCAACATATTGGAGGCACCACTCCAGATTTGTCATGTCCCGCAGTGGACGATCTGTCCTTAAAACCTCAGCGTCCCTCGACCTATCCTTCATAGTTGGATCATCCTCAGGAATTTTGATGCTACTCTATCCACCTGAGGATATTCCTAGCGGGTTGCTGGCCTTCTCAAAGGATAAGGATATAACAAGTTTCTTTGGTTTCGCTTGGTGACCAATTCCTTTGTCACGTTGCTGATCACCAGAGCCCATGGTGACTTTCAGTTTCTTGAAGGGCCTCTCACTCTTGGACTCCGCATCCCTGAAGGCGCTTGGAATAATCAGCTCATACGTAAATGTGGTTTTCAAAGGCCCAAGTCGATGCCAGGGTCATGATGAAGAGGCTGGGTTGCTTTTCTTGGACAGAGGTCCAAAGAGACTATCCAACCACATCATCCTACAAAGCTTTATCAGAATATTTCATCCTTTTCCCTGATTGGGTAGGTTCTCTTTCTGAGGTTGTGCCTGGTTTGCCATTAGGTTAGATGCCTTGATTCACCAAACCAATTTAATGCCAGGCTTTTAGTACGAATTCGATGCCTGGCATCGACTTACGGCTAAATTCGATGCCTGGCATCGACCTCCAGCCAAAAGTCGATGCCTGGCATCGACCTGCAGCCAAAAGTCGATGCCTGGCATCGACTTGGGGGCATAAGTCGATGCCCGGCATCGACCTGCAGCATAAGTCGATGCCTGGCATCGACCTCGTGGCATATATCGATGTCAGGCATCGACTAATGTCCCAAAGTCGATGTCAGGCATCGACTTTCAGTAGAAAGTCGATGCCTGGCATCTACCCCCACATGAAATCGATGCCATTCATCGCTTCCTTATGTTCTGCTTGCTGTATTGAAGAGCTCATTTAGTTGTCTTTCCACTTTTTTCTGCAGAAACCAAAGAAAAGTAAGTCTGCGGAGGTACTAGATGATTGCCCCCCTGCATTCCTGGCTCACATTCAAAGAGCAAGGCATGAGAAATCTAGGCTGAAAGCCAAGGAGATGGATTTTGATGATGAACCTGATCTTAAATGTTTCTCCAATCCCCTAGACCCCCTTAGGCTTGTATATTACAATGTATACTGTAGTGATGTAAATAATATTTGTTCTGTTGTGCCTAGAAAACATTTCTCCCTTCTCATAGCGGACATACCCTATGGATTTAGGATGTTGGGATCAGTTAATGATGATGAACCCTTCAAACACCCTCAGATTCGGAAGATGGTCACTGATTTTGCAGAGTTGACTATGTCTCCTCTTTGGAGGATAGTAATTTTCCATAGCAGAGACCAGTCCTTCTCTGTTTCAACTGCTCTGAAGGCAAGATGTCATGCTGTGGAGCGCCTCACGTGGTAAGTAATCTTCTTTCTATCTCCGTGGCTTTAATGATGCTCTCTATGACTCATAGTTCTTGTTTGCAGGGTGAAGACAAATGTAAATCACACTCCTTTGCATAGGTTTGTGAGCGCCACTGAATGCATTACAGTTGGCTATTATGATGAAGTAAGCAAAAAGAGAGTCAGGGAGCATTGCAATGAGAATGGGATCTCAAATGTGCTCATGTTCCCAGCCGTTACCAAGAAACTTCGTCATGTAGCTGGGGACATGACATTGGTTAACCCCTATCAGAAGCCACAAAAACTCATAATGAGATTGCTTCAGCTATTCTCCAATGATGATGACTGGGTCCTAGACCTTTTTTCGGGCACAGGTAATTTCAATTTTCACAATTTTCATTAGTCATGGTTGATTGACACCTCTAAGTGGTTTTCTGCTGTTTCAGGAACGACTCTGGCTTGCTCCTTAAAGATGTTCAGGCACTGCATAGCTGTGGAGATGCTCAAGTGAGCTTTATTAGAATGAGAATCAATGGGCTGAATGAATGCCCAGATGAAGACGAAGAGGTTGGAAGGAAGCACATTGCAGACACGGAGAGATTCCAACCGGCTTCAAGGGAGCCTGTTCCCCCACTTGCAGATGAACCGAGGGACATGGCTGACCTTGAAGAACCAATCTTGGAGCAAGAGAGGCAGGATATGTGTTCTAATGTTCCAGAGGATCCCAATATCCTTGAGCCTGAGGAAAGCTATGATCAGCTTCTATTGTAGATTCATATTACTCTTGTACTTACACAGGAAATGTAAAACATCATTTTAATATAAATATAATGTCGAGTTCTGCTTCCACTTTGTGTTCAACTTGATTTATCTTGAGCATTTCTCTGATCATGTGTGAATGTTTCTTAGTATAATTTTGTTGATTATTATCTTCTCTTGGGAATGCTTTTGTGAAATGTATTTCATATTCTGTGAATATGGCCATGCATTCAATGAGGATCTTAACCATACAAAGGGGATGATCTTAATTGCCTTGTTAAAATGTTTCGATTTTTGCAACACATGTACTCTAATTTCCGAGTAACTTTTAATCAGCTATAATCTGTGCTTGTTGAGGTTATGGATGTAAGGAAGGATCTTCCCGAACTCTTACTTGTACCTTAAACACTAATCTATTGTCAAAGATGATGTTGTGGGATTCTTGATCGGCTGAACAACTAGTTTTCATGGCAACAAGAATTTTTTATATCTATCTTGACTACTTGGGATATGAGATCAAGGTTCTAGTGACAATATTTACAAGCAAGAACAAGTGATGCTTTCTAGATATTGTAAAATGCTCACTTTATTGCTTGATATAATGGTCTTTAGGTAAAAAGGAAAAGAGAACATGTCTTTGTTCTCCTTTGTTGTGACTCAGTGTTCTGTATCCTTTCTGATTTGATCATACCCTATGAAGATACACTTCTCTGCCTTAGGGTCTAGCTTACCTCTTATCTGAGAAGGAATATGCACATATGCTACACATCCAAAGATCCTGCAATGATCAAGTGAAGGTTTTCTATCATGCCATGCTTGATATGGGGTCATCCCATCAAGAGATTTGGATGGCAACCTGTTTAGAAGATAAGTGGCAGTAGATACACTCTCTGCCCACAAATAGTTAGGTAAATTCTTTTCATTTAACATTGACCTAGTTGTTTCAACAATCAATCTATTTCTTCTTTCTGCTATCCCATTATGCTCAGGAGTATACCTTGTGGTAATTTCTCTCTTGATTCCCCTATGCTGCAAGAATGCATCAAAATCATTTGAGAAGTACTCACCTCCTCCATCTAACCTTGGCCTTTTTAAATTTCTTCCTGTTTGGTTCTCAACAAGTGCAATATATTTTTTAAAACAACTGAATACTTCATCTTTGTGCTTCATAAAGTATAATACAGTCCACCTGCTATAGTCATCAGTAAAAGATACATAATACCTTGATCCAAAAATTTAGGGATCCTTGCTTGTTCCCCATGCATCTGTATGGACAAGTTCTAGGTAGTCCTCATGCATGTATCCTTTCCTTGAGAAGGGTAACCTGTGAGACTTTCCAAAATGACAAGCACCACATTTATAAATCATGTGTGGCTTGGATACATTAGGTATTCCAAGCACATACTAATCTCTGCATATTTGTTTCAAGGTTCTTTCACTTACATGCCCTAATCTTTTATGCCAAATTTCAAGCTCTGATAAAGTACAATGTTCCTTGTATCCTCAAGTTCAAAAGTGAATAATCTACCTGATGTTTCTCCTTTGGCAATTCTCTTGAACCCATGCTTGGGATCCTCTACAAATTCTCCATATTGATTGAATCTAACCTGAAAACCTTTCTCTACAATCTGTCCAACACTCATCAAATTATTGGTAATAGTTGGTACATATAGAACCCTACTCAACAGATTTTTGTTCCCATAAGAGGTCTTAACATTTCCAACTTTAATCACTGAGTGCTTGGTGTCATCACCTGTTTGTACCTGATGCTTACCCTTTGGTTCCTCAAGGTCAAAGAGAAGAGCAACATTGGCTGCCACATGATTTGAGCATCTTGAGTCAATGTAGAAGAGATGGTCATCATTTATACCTAGTTTTGATATCATATTCATAATCAAAAGAGAATATTCTTGATCCTCTATGTAAGTGTTCTAATCCTTCCTGGATTTGTATCCTCCTTGGTAGTTGCTATTGTAAGTGTTGTTGTAGTTGTTGTTGTTGTATCCTTGGTGATGATTGAATGTACGTCTTGATTGTGTATATCCACTTCTTTGATATCCTCTACCCCTCTCATTCTTAAAGTTCCTGAAACACTCATCTGTGGTATGATTTGATAAACCACAAATATTGCATGGTGAGTTATAAGATCCCCCCCTACCTTGCTTACCTCCTTTGCCCGTTCCTCTTGATGAACTACCTCTTCCTACATACTTAGCTTGGGAGGTAGTTCCTTCATCTTCTACTTTCTTGTTCTTGCCTTTCTCTTTAGACTTATTTTTATTAGTGTATAGGGCAAAAGAGCTATTACCTCTTGATGAATCTCCATTCTTGTTGAGCTTGGATTCATGGGTGAATAGTTGCCCCATGAGTGTGGTGAGGTCTGGAATCTGCATGTCCATGTCCAAGTCCATTGCAGTTGTGAAGCTCTCCCATTTGTCATCAGCTTTAATCCCATTGATCACTTGCATTACAATCTCCTCTTCTTCAATTTCTTCTTCTATGCTTGCCAACTAATCTGCTATATCTTTAACTTTGGTCACATACTCAGAGATAGCTTGCTTAGGTTGCTTTCTTTGAGTTGTGAATTCAATCCACAATTGATTCTTCATGGCCCATGTGTTGGAAGAGAAGTAAGAGGATAATGTTTCCCAAGTCTCTTGGGATGTCTTACAATTCCTAATATGAAGAAGAAGAAAATCAGAGATTGAGTTAAGTAAGTAAGACCTTGCTAATGCATCCTTGGCATAGCATGTGTTGAGTCTTTCATGTTCTTCCCTTGTAGATTGTCCTTTGCTTCTGAATAAGGGCATCTCCTCATCTCCTGAGATGTATCCATAGAGGCTCCTTCCTTGTAAGTATGTCTTCATCCTTAGAGACTGTGCCTGATAGTTGTTCCTGTCCAATTTATCAATGAAAGAAGGAAAACCATCTCCCATTTTACCTTAGCTTTGCTCCGATATCACTGCTGGGAAAGATGGATGGACACTCAAAGTGATGAGTAGGTACTGCCAAATCTAGCTGAGTACCAGCCCTTTGTGACTTTATAGTTGGTGTGTGGGAACTCTTAGCTTTCCAAAGACACCATACAAGTCCCTATGTACTTTGGAAATGATGTATGAAAAGATTGAATCAAAACAGACAACTTTGAAATAGAAAAGTCAGTGCAAACCTTCTATTTTTGGATCATACACCTACTCCTTGTAATGTTCAGTGCTACCAGTACAATAGGAATTGGAAAAATTCCTTTAAAATGTATCTAACTAGCTTAGTAAGCTAATGATTCCAAGTGGAATCACTTGAAATGATGAACCATACACAGAGCAATCAAGTTAGCAAATAAATCTTTACCCTCGATTTTTTAGGACCTATGTAGAGTTTGACCAGTGAGTGCCTCGATGCACTTTTCTCCCAATTGGTTGAATGGATTTGCATCAAGATTTGACCGCATGTCAATAACCTCATGCGGATTTGAAAAACCTATAGATCTTTAAACTTAGTGAAGAATTGACTGAGATATGAGCAGCACAAGTCGACAATGAAGAATGACTATAATAGAGATGTCATAGATGAACAATGTAGATGTATGTATTAATGAACAATGTTGTACAATGTCATAGGCTTGATAATCATGGCTTTATGATGGTGGATAGTGTAGGCTAAAATGTAGGCCTTACGCACATACAAAATGGCAATAAACAAACTCGGGGAGAAGAACTCTTGTCTGCAAACTTTTCAAGTAATCTTAAATAAGTGTTACACTCAAATTTTGAATTTGAATTCAAATTTTGGCTCTCTCTAAAAATGGTCCTTCAATCTAGGAGATATTCTTCAATTTGGTAGTTACTTTGCTAACTAAAAAGTCCACAACTTTTGGGTTGGTGATTACAAATATTCTCTTGTCAAAAGAAAGGACTTTTACAAAAGTAAGTGGATAAATTTCCACTAGCAATGGTTCTCATGGAACTTCATGTCTTTATGAACCTCAAGCCAAATGTGTGAGCATGGAGTTTTCACCAACAAATCTCTTGCTATTTTTGGACTCTTTTTCTCACTCATTGTGTTGGATGGCATCCCTAGCATCAAAGCGGATGGTAGACTATGTTCAAGAATTTAATTGATACCAAGACCTTATCCAATTCATTAATCATAAGTGGAACCTTCCCTAGTACAGTATGAAATGGTTGTATCCTTTCAACACCATTTGGTTTTATGGAAACAACACAAATGAAGACATTATTTTTTTCACAAACTCTCCATAAATTAATCTAGGAAAACAAAACGTCTCTCAAATTTGGAATGAGTAATGGTGATTGTCCTTTTCTCCACACAATTGAGGATACATGCCAACTATTTTTTAATCTAATTACTCTCAAGGTAATTGGAATTTCCTATAAGAAATTAGAAAGGACTTCGAGCCACTCCCATCTTCTCCAAATTAAGTGTTTCTAGAGGAGAACCACTTAATTTGGAGAAAATCTGTAGAGTGCTTAATTTCCTTGCATGGAACAAAGACACATTTTTATCTTTAATAAACTTGGGCCAACGGGGTACGATGTTAATTAGTTGCCTGAGATTGATTATTCTGACTTTGTGTTCATTCCTATGAAAAAGGACAAGATGATATCCTTAAAGGACATCCTTCATCAAGCAATTGGCTATGTGCACAAAATCTTCAGGATTATTACTGTAACGGAAATGCTAGAAGTATTTTGGATTGACACATACATGTTTTATAAAAAGAGACCACCAAAATGGCTCCCACATGCTAATAAAAAATTTGAGATCAAAAGAAGATATGAAATAAGAAGAACTCATATTATATTTCCAAGTTCTTCAAATACTGTCCGTCTGGTTTTGACTCATCTACTATCCATCCCAACTCTGTGAGCTTCACTAAAACTCATATAATATATCATTATAATATATCATATAATATATCATCATAATATATCATATAACATATCTTTGAATCATATAATATATCATCATTTTCATGGTGTGTATGTATGCACTAAAACTCAGAATGCATTGTCTCTAGTTTTCTTCGAATCCTCGTATAAATGAAGCAAGTATTTGTCAATATCTCCACTCCATATCTATGTAAAAATATGTTGATGATACCAACCTCACCATTTGGCATATTCAATGCAGTATTGAGAAAGCTATCAAGATTCCCCTATGCTCAACTAGTGGATCAGCCATTAATCACTTCAAGATTGAGTTAAGACATTGAAGTTGACCTCCCTTGTTTCCATCATCTCCATATTTATCACAAGATCCATAATGGTTCCATAAATTGGATCCTTGGCATACCTATGGGATCGAATATCAAAATATTTAATTGGGGGAACCAAAACATGGATAAAATCTAGTACAGATTAAGTTATGTTCCTCTCTTTTCTGTAGTGTCTCTCATAGGGCCTTCATATCTAATCATGACCTCTCCCCCTTTTTCATTCCTATTAGATATCCTGTGCTCTTCAACTCAAACTTCTTCATGCTATGTTAAAGATCTTTATGTGGGTGTCTTCTCCTTCATCTCATGAAATTCATAAAATTTTATTGAGATACCTCCATTATCAAAACGTCTAAGGGTATTTTTGGGCTTCTTATTTTAAGAAAGTTTTGATCAAGATTTTTTTTGAAGTGGATTTAAAAATTTTGAGCCTCCAAAGACTATTTGACTTGCATTATTAAGGACCCTACTCACTCATCTCGCTATAGATTGGCCATGGTTATTCGAGTTTTGACTTCTCTACTTTGTGTCCAAGCTTTGTCAGCTTCAATCCTAAGTTTCCCCTCTCCTTAACACTAGTGTTGTGCTTGGATACATTAGTGTCCTGAAAAAGAGATAGTATTTGATGTAATTTCTAGATTACTAGAAGGAACCATTAATAAATGTTATTACAGAATATGTTAGCATAAGGATTGAGTATTTCCAAAAAAATATACTTTTCATTAAAGGAAAGAAGAAATAAGATTTATTCACTAACTTGATGATGCTCCTTTTAGTATTGACATAAAAACCATAGTGATATCAGTCAGTGTTGATTTTTTTATTAAAATCATGATCTAGCAAACTTAATTGTTAGAAATGCCATAAAATCTCTTATTTCTTATATCTAATCAATTTCCCATAGATAATCACAAATTCGTAATGAATGTAAGTAGGTTTATGGCATGAACTTAATCGCATGTGTTGTGATACTATTATCATCTATTAGTTATTTTTCAAAGTGATGGTAAGAATATGACCCATTTTTTCTAATCAAAATACTATTTTATAATCTTAAAGCTATAAATATTACCTTGACAACATAAGGAGTCAAGTTTCTATGTTCTTTCTTCAAGTTAAACAATACTACTATTTTTCTATGCAAAGAAAAGGTCATTTGATGAGCAAATATTGCATATGCTACTTGATACAAGTTAACTTGCTAGTTTTATCAATATAAACTAGTTTATAATGTTCATAGATTTATTTTGATTGATATATATTCCTTATATCACTAAGTAAAGCTTTTCAAGGATGAAGTTTTGTTCTCGAGAGACTAGAATATGGCTATTCATTGAGATATTGAGATTGTAAATGGTATCTCAGATACCACAAAAATTATTTGTCCAAAGACATGAAACATATTTTTATGATACTATATGATGGTTTGTGAAATAAAAAACCATCCTTTTTAGTGGTTTCATGCATCAATATCATATAAAAGGCTCCTATAGTGTATAACTATATAATGAGCACCCTATATTGTAGTAAATTTCTTATTATAAAAGTGATTCTTATAATTCAGAAGACTTGCTATAGATGACTATATGACTTTAAATTAGCATTTGAAAAAGTATTCCAACATGAGAGAAAAAATTTCTATGGAGATATTTTGTTCTTCTCATATGTGAGCCTAACAAAAAAGGGTACTTTGAAAAAATATATTTTTTTAATAGAATGTCTAGGTATAAGTCTTTATGGGGCTTGAAGATTTTTCTAAAATTTTATTTGATTATTATGCATTATTTTCTTTAAATTTGATAGAAAAAGGGACACTAAAGTGTCCTATTTTGGTACAACACTAGTGTTAAGGGCTTTTGGATCTCTTAGTTCATATTCAAAAATAGAGTTAGAACGGCTCCTCCTTCCCCCATTGATTGACAGTCTTCCTCAGTTTCGTTCAATCCTTTTGCCAACCCTCTTCCATCACATAACTTATGGAATATCCTCAATTTCTTCAAGAGAGTATTTACTAGTTGGTCGAGTGACATTGATCACTACTCCAAGTTGCTTGATTTCAACAACCTACATAATGTGTATGAGAATCACCTTTCTCTTGCTTGTTTTTTCACTCTTTTTCTCTCTCATTGTGTTGGATGGCATCCCTAACATCCTAAGTGGATGGTAGAGTATGTTCACGAAATGGATTGATACCACGACTTATCCGATTCGTTAATCATAAGTGGAACCTTCCATAGTCCACTTATAATTGGTTGTATCCTTTCAACACCATTTGGTTTTAGGGAAACAACAGAAATGAAAACATTTTTTTTTCACAAATTCTCCATAAATTAATCTAGGAAAACAAAAAGTCTCTCAAATTTGGAATGAATGATGGCGATTTTCCTTTTTGCCACACAATTGAGGATACATGTCAACTATTTTTTTAACGTAATTAGTCTCAAGGTAGTTGGAATTTCTTGTAAGAAATTAGGAGGGACTTCGACCCACTTCCATCTTCTCCGAATTAAGTGTTTCTAGAGGAAAACCACTTAATTTGGAGAAAATTTGTGGAGTGCTTAATTTCCTCGCATGGAACAAAGATACATTTTTTATATTTAATAAAATTGAGCCAAGGGGGTGGGGGGTGGGGGGGGGGGGGGGGGGGGGGGGGGTGATGTTAGTTACTCAGGGCCTTTACTTACTCTTATCATTTTGTAGGCCCAAAATCTAGGAAAAGCTTCAAAGGTTGTTGCAACCTGAGATTGATTATTCTGACTTTGTGGTCATTCCTATGGAAAACGACAAGACGATATCCTTAAAGGACATCCTTGGTCAAGCAATTGGTTATGTGTATAAAACCTTCTGGATTATTACTGTAATGGAAATGCTAGAAGTGATTTGGACTGACACGTACATGCTTCGAATCCAAAATTTGAGATCGAAGGAAGATATGAAATAAAAAGGACTCATATTATTTCTTCAAGTTCTTCAAATACTGTCGGTCTGGTTTTGACTCATCTACTGTCCTTGCCAACTCTGTGAGCTTCACTAAAACTCATATAATATATCAGTATAATATACCATATAATATATCATTATTTTCATGGTGTGTATTTGTGCACTAAAAGTCAGAATCTAAGCAAAGATCAGACTCAAGAGTTACGATGTTTTAAAGAGAATATTATCTAAACGACATAAAAAAGATTGAAATTTAATAATTTTGAATCCAAAACAATAGGATCAAGTTATGTCCAGTAAAGTCTTTCATTCTCTAACAGAATATTAAGCCGTGACTAATCAAATGTGAGATGTAAGTGGACAAGGGGCTAGCATAAGAAAAGGGCTTGCCTTTTGCTTCATCAACTTAGTCTACTCAATCCGAGCCACATTATTAGCTTTAGAAAACATTATCTGACCGCGTACATGCTAGAAACTAAAATTGATCAGCAAGGTATTAACGATTTATCGAATCCCTTTCTACATTATAAAGGCATGCAAAGTGCCCTTTCGTTCGCCATTACTCCTTTGTGAATTATAATAAAGAATAGAAATGACAGTGCTTGTATCAATAAGGGTCTATTTCGTTTATTTTGTATTCTTCCCATAATACAAACGTGTCTATCTTCGTTTGTTTTATGATACGATTCTACGCTTTTTTCCTGAGATATGAAACTCACACAGATTTTCCATGCTGATGGAATGGTTTTCAAAAATTTAAGAGTATTTGCGTATGACAACTAGAGAAATAAGAACGGCGATAATGTACGAACCACCATGCATTCCAGCTATTAAGTGTCATTGAGAATTCAGCTTCAGGGTGCATTGTCTTCAAAGACTGAGACACAGAAATGGCACGAGAAAAATGATAGGAGATGTTTCTTCATATACAAGCTTGGCGCATCTCTTAAACGAGTATCTATTGAAATCGTAAGCTTCTCCGAAGTAAAAATCATGATACAGGAAGCTCTATGTACTTGGAGAGGTTCATGCAGAAAGTCCGCGGTGAAGCACCTCATGCTGTGGACAACAAGTCTTCTGCGTGGCCTTATCAGCGAGGCCATTTTATATTTACAGGATAAATTATGTAGAATAATGAGCTTCTCTTTTCTTTTCTTGTGTGTGCGTGTGTGTGTGTGTGTGTGTGAGAGAGAGAGAGAGAGAGAGAGAGAGAGAGAGAGAGAGAGAGAGGTGAAATATGCACATGTGACAAACCAGATACGTAAACAGCATGATGTAAACATTCAATTGATAAATGTTACGATATATGCGTTGCAGCTGCTCTTCGTGATCCATGTATGCGTGCAGAGTAACTTTCGATGAAGACGCAGGTCTGCGTGGCGCAAGAGCGGGATATAGCAGATGGGTATGTGGCATTGTGTAGGTTACGAGCTACGGCATGATTGTGCATTGTATGATTGTAGGCGTGAGGAATTACGATAAGGATGAAGGTGCTACAGAATGGAGAAGATCAAATACATGCTTTCCTATGTTACCCCTTCGGAATGTGAGCGATGGAGAAGGTAAGGCATCCAAAGACGATAAGGTTCCATTATTGAAAGATATTTATTTCCATTCTTCGAGTTCATCGAAAAGGCTCATTGCAGCGAAACGCTTTCTGATTAGAAGAACAAGCTTAATCATAGATGCTACGAAACTCCCTCTCTTTCATTACAACTTATTGGTTCGTAAAATAGATAAACCGAAATAGTTTACGTTTCACATTATAAATAAGAAGAAGATTGAGGCTTTTGTTCCTTTTATAGTGAGAAAAGATGGGACTATTAATTCTTCTCAACCTCATAATGTACAATTGATCCACTAATGTTTTATGGATGTTGCCTCTATGGATAGAAAAATGGTGAGATGAGTGAACCCGGTTTATTCCCAATCCTGGTTGATCTCTTCTTGTGGATGTGTATGGAATTGATAGAATTCCTCTCACCTTATGTTGTCACAGAGATAAGTTCATTGAATTGGCTCTGTTCTTGCCTCCATAATTCCAAATGTCATAAAACATATCCATAAAAATGGGTCTCAAGGACAACATATGTCTATATTCATGTTACAAAAAATTCTCTGTAATCCTTGGCTAGGATTTTCAACCTTTTTTGTGTTGGATCTTATCCTAAGGTAAAAATGGTAATAAAAAGCACATTTATCCTTGATCCCATGATAATTGTTTACAAGAAATGATGTTGGAGAGAGTAATGATCAATGTATATTCCTAAAAAATGACTTTGATAAATTCTCTCATTAGCTTTGCAATTTCATTATCAAGCTAGCCAACATAGTATCATAAACTATAACAGGTACTATGTCATCTATTTCTTCCATGTGTGAACCATCATTGTGATCTATATCTAAATCATGATCACTCCGTGAATCATTTGTTAAAATTTCATGAGTTTGAAATTCTCCAAAAGTTTGTTGTGTTGTTGTAGAAGCTATCTTTGTTGGAGCATGTAACAAATGCATATTACAAAACACATATACCAAATCATTAGCACATGACACACTTAAGCAATTTTTGTTTTCAATGAAGAAAATCATAGGCACTCCAATTACGTTCACAACTACCACTTGAAGATGCTACTGAAAGCACACTCATAGCTATATCTTGCAACCCCAATGCTTCACCTCCATACTCTTTCCACCAAATAGGAGGTGGATGCTTTTGAATTGCTTCAATGTGCCATAGATCTCCAAAAGATCCTTGTTGATTTACATACGCTACTCTTTGGTGGAATGCATCTCGACCATCTCTGCCTGGAAGTAATAACTGACATGTGGTTTTGAAGTTTTCCATGACTTCTTTGTTTTACGCTTGACCATTGAGTTGAAATCTTGGATCCAAAACAAATGTTATTCCATGCAAATGAGTATGCATTTGTGTCCATCTCTTCTCTACTAATGATACAGTTTGTGTTTTCCCTTCTAATGAAAATTGATTAAGGTCTTCTACTTTTTGAATAGATTCTGAAATAATCCAATAAACTTTTCCAATCACAAATTTATCAATATCAACTATTCATAAAAGTTCCACAAAAGGTTTAGTGATACCAATAATTTTTTCAAGATTACACCAAAACGTTTGTGATTATATTAGACACTTACACTTGGATGCTGCAACTCGATAAGAAGGATACTTTTCTAGCCATGCCTCCCATCTTCGACCCCCGAGCTAACACAATCTCATTCACACTTGCACCCTCAATCACACTCTCACTCTCACTCTCACTCTCACTCTCAATCACAAGGTAATTCTGTGATTTGTGGATTTTTTTTATCTCTTTGATGTGCATCTCTTGTTATAACAGAGTTGATCGCCACCCTAAGAAGTGTGCAATCCACCAAATTTAGAAAAAGTCGATTCTCACAAAACTTTCACAAAAGCATGCATTTGTCATAGTGCTTTCTTTAGCAGTACCTATCAAAAATAGAGAAAAAGCAACCACAAGACATATCCAAAGAAATCCACAATTGTGTATGACAACACTGTGCTTTAAATTCATAAATTTGAATAGAAATAGAGAGGCCCTCTTTTGTTTTAAGTACCCAAAAAAATGGCACTTTTCCAACGCGTGTAACTCATAAACAGTGAGGAATTAGCTTAAGCTTGTGATCAACACTTTTGTTCGAATTTTGATCTGCACGATAGCATTAGAGATGACCTAGGTGCAAATCACCTCCAAGTATCACTTTTGAGCCTTGTAAATTTAGAGATTCTAGAGAGAGAATAAAATCAAGGCATTTTCTTATAGTGAACTGAATGTGGAGCCCTAAACTAGATACTTAAACCATCATTCACAAAAATATCAAAGACACGCATTTATTTGCTTTTGCATGATATACCTTTTTCTCATATAGCATTTCTCTTAATTCTTTCATCTTCGTGTTCAATTTTCAACCAAAAACACGATGCAAATAAGGTTTAGAGAGAGAATATAAAATTTTTCATCCCAAAATTTTGCCCACATGCATAAAATGACCTAATTCTTCATTCTAAGAATTATCCCCAAAACGTAATTCAAAAAGTTCAAAATGAATTCTTTCACTATCAAAAGGCCTATTACAAGATTTAGCATCATCATCAAAGTTTGTACAAAATTCAAGTTTGGAAAAAATTATAAAGATGTAGAAATCCAAAATTCAAATAACACAAATGAAACTAAAGTTATGGTAGCGCACCCGAAAGAAAATAGAATGGTGGATTTTGTTGGGTGTGTGTAGAAGTGCGAGAGACACGCGAGAAGCACACACAAGGAGCACAAACGTAGCAAAGACACACGGAGAAGACAATGGCTGGAATAGCTCGCTCTATTGACGATGAACTAAACTGAAGTAAGATTTAAATAATATCCCTAAGTACAAAGTACCACCACAAATGAGAGTATCAAGTATGTGGTAACATCGGGAAAAAACCTCTAGCCAGCACTAGAGTAAAAAGTGCCCATGTATAGGGAAAAGGTTCACATCAAAGCTACTCAAGGAACACATAAGTGTAACAAATCCCCCTGGAGCAAATGATTACAAGGTGATAGATCAGCCCCCACAAGGTAATAAGCCTAAAGCTTTGCGAAAAGCTTCAAACGTTTCTCGTGGAAGAGCTTTGGTGAATATGTCTACCACATTATCTTGTGTAGGCACATATAACAAATCAATATCTCCTCCATGAAGGCGCTCTCTCACATAGTGATAATGCATCTCAATATGTTTGGTTCGTGCATGAAACACTGGGTTTCATGCAACAGCCAAAGCACTTTGACTATCAGTGAGAGTATGCATAGCAACATCAATCTCCATGCAAAGATCCATCAATAGGCATCTCAACCATATACACTCCACTGTAGCTGTGAAAACTGCCCTGTACTCAGCTTCACAACTCGATGTCGCCACTATAGGTTGCTTCTTACTCAACCAAGATATGCATGAGTCTCGAAGGAGAAAGCAATTACCACTAGTGGACACACTAGTATCATAACAACCAGCCCAATCACTATCTGTAAAAGCGTGCAAGCATGGCTGAGTATCTCTACCATAAAAGAGACCTAAGCTCAAAGTGCCTCTCAGATATATGAACACACGTTTCACTGCTTGCCAATGCTTAGTGCCAGGGCTATGCATGAATTGACTCAACGGGGAAACTGCATATTGTATATCCGGCCTTGTGTTGCATGCATATATAAGACATCCCACTGCTTGCTGATAAAGAGAAGTGTCAAATGCATCACTGGAGTCCTCAACATCAGAACCTCAATCCTGTCTCAGCTGGTGTGAAAACTGGCTTACAATCCTTAAGGTCAAAATGTTGAAATGGTTTTTCAACATAGTTTGCTTGATGCATAACAATTCCCCCCTCAACAGATACAAATTGGATGCCAAGATAGTAGCTCAAAAGACCAAGATAAGTGACATCAAAAGAATGCTGCAAATCAGAGATAAAAATGTCATGTTTTGCATCACATGACTCAATCAAGAGTATGTCATCGACATAAAGAACAAGCACTATAAGATCAGCCCCATTTTTGCATACATAGAGTGTGCTCTCAATCTGACTACATGTGAAGCCAAGAGCAATCAAGTGCTTATGGATTTTGTCATACCATGCATGTGGAGTGTAATAAAGTAAGTCTATGATCCAAGGGTCTGGCCGGTTCAGACAGATCTGAAATCGGACACCGTTTGGTCATCCGTGTGTATGACCAAAGATCTCGAGTTTTAGACTTACTAGGAGGTCCTGTGCTCTTGTGAACAAGTGATCCACTTAGCTTAGTGGTTAAGTCTCAAGGATGTGAAGGAGGAGGTCTTGGGTTCAACCCCCATGGGGTACATGGGGAGAGTGTTTTGCCCAAAGAGCTCTAGAGCCTTCTAGAAGCATCCACTCGAGTTAACTCCAGTGGATGCTTCTAGAAGGCTCTAGAGCTCTTTGGGCAAAACACTCTCCCCATGTACCCCATGGGGGTTGAACCCAAGACCTCCTCCTTCACATCCTTGAGACTTAACCACTAAGCTAAGTGGATCACTTGTTCACAAGAGCACAAGACCTCCTAGTAAGTCTAAAACTTGAGATCTTTGGTCATACACACGGATGACCAAACGGTGTCCGATTTCAGATCTGTCTGAACCGGCCAGACCCTTGGATCATAGACTTACTTTATTACATTCTTCCCCCCTTGGAAAATATTTTCGTCCTCGAAAATAGAGCTATATACATACTGTAGGCAACCCCCGAGCCTCATGTTCTAAAACTGGAAGAACATGGTCATGTTCTAGAACTGGAAGAACATGTCTCATCTCTGTGGTGGCATCCCTGCCCAAATGATTCAAAACACTATCTGGGTTTGCACTTTGATGAACGGGACAAAGTACAAACTAGTGAAGAATAATAAGGGTGGATCTAATGATATCCCTGGCTAATTCACAGTTTCTGGATGTGCGATCTAGGCACAAACATGTGAACTAGGTGGATTCAAATTACTAGTCCATTTCTAGGCATAACTGGTGCATGGGCTTATTAATGAAGGTGAGATTCTTATCCCTCGCAAGACTTTTGAGAATTCTTGATTCACTTGAATTTGTTTTGGAGAACTTGAAGTGTGGTTGTCCCATACATCTAACTTTAGATGTCTGTTCAATGGTTTACTTTTATCTAACAGTTACTTGATTTTTTCACCCGACTAGAGGACTACTCTGTCCCAATGAGTTGAAAAAATCCTATGTAAACTGTAGGAGAAAGTTTACCATTCCGGTGGAATCAACCATACTAACTTTACCAATTCAAATTCAAAATGAAAATTGTCCAACTTAGGACACTTTTCTCAAAGACTTTTAACTGAAAGTTCTTGGGAATTGTCAATCTAATGAGCAATTCCTAACTTCTTTATTCTAGAGTATACTGGACTCTAGGAAATTATTTATGCTATAACTTGAAGCAAAATCAAATGAATAAGTCTACTTAGACTTATCATGTTTTGAAGATTGAAAAGGTTCTTATACATAACATCTATCTAGGATGTTCAAGTTAGTTATCTAATTCTAACCGGCTATCCCTGGTCTTTTGAAAAAGGAATCAGATACCATATCTGAGTCAATTCCAAAAGATTTGGAAAGCGGAAAGAGATAACTAAGACTTTGTACAACCAATTCAAACTTCGAATATACATAAACTTGCTATGAGTCAAAGACTAGATGACTCAGGACTTTTTACTTTTCAAAGATCTATTTCAACAAGATATTGAAGCATTGTCTTTATCTTTCAGAGAAATAAGCTGGATTCTCAGAAAGATACAAAGAAAATCAAAAACATCATCCAACCACAAGATACTAGTGTGGTAACCAACATCAGTGTGTCGACCCACTGAGGTTCTATCGATGAGTTTAGTTTTCAAATAATGCTTCACTTGAGACTAAGTTCATGTCACATTCAGTCTTTTTGACTCCTAATCGTGAATGCAATTCTTGTGCATTTCTTTGAGTCGAAAGAGTGAATTTATCAAGTTACACTAGGAACTTGATGCTTGACTTAGTCAATTAAATCTTTAGTTGAAAAGATCAACTCAAAATCAAAGTCCAACTTCTTTCAGAAATTTATCAAATATTTCTGATCAATAACACTTAAACTTGAAGTGTTCTATGAAGATCTTGGAAGTTACTTACTTCATATCTTCAGTTTCCTTAATCTTGAAGTTACCTTGAAGTATCGCAAGATACTACTTTCATCCTTTACGAATTAAACTTTTCTTGAAGTCTTAATTCCCTTGAGGATGAAACCTAATTTCAAAATCAAAACCTAGGAAAATCTAGTTAGAGGTAATGCCTGAAACTTCCAATTCTTGTAAAAGAATTGAAGAAATAAGGTACTCTATCAAGAGATGTTTAGACTTTAGGATAAGAATCACCCACACATTAATGTGAATATAAAATAGGGTGGTATGGGACACCAGATTTTATACTCAGATTGATGTAGGAAAGATGGAATGGGACATCGGACCGTGGGATGATGATTAATAAAGTAAGTCTATGATCCAAGGGTCTGGCCGGTTCAGACAGATCTGAAATCGGACACCGTTTGGTCATCCGTGTGTATGACCAAAGATCTCGAGTTTTAGACTTACTAGGAGGTCTTGTGCTCTTGTGAACAAGTGATCCACTTAGCTTAGTGGTTAAGTCTCAAGGATGTGAAGGAGGAGGTCTTGGGTTCAACCCCCATGGGGTACATGGGGAGAGTGTTTTGCCCAAAGAGCTCTAGAGCCTTCTAGAAGCATCCACTTGAGTTAACTCGAGTTAACTGGGACACTTGGCGCACATGTAGTTACATGGCTGACACTTGGATGGTTAGTATCCACCTGCCCAAGAAGGCAGTCCCCTGGAGAGAGCTATATATAGAGGCATTTGGTTGGGAGGAGAGTCATCTCTCAAGCATGTGGTGGTCGTAATCTTCGTTCTGTTGCATGGAGCTTGCTTGAGACCATACAAGGCTTTATGCAAGCGACAAACCATATGCTCTTTCCCTTTCATAACAAATCCAGGAGGTTGCTTCACAGAAACCTCTTCTTGCAAATCACCATTCAAGAAAGTTGTTTTTATGTCCAATTGATGCACTTTCCAACCTCGATGGGAATCCATTGCAACCACGGTATGAATGGTAGTCATGCGTGAAGTAGGTGCAAACGTTTCCTCATAGTCAATGCCATATTGTTGCACATATCCTTTGGCAACCAATCTAACTTTGTAGCGATCAATGCTACCATCAGATTTTCTCTTAATCTTATAAACCCACTTTGTACGAATGGCATTCTTTCCTTTTGGCAATTCACATAACTCCCAAGTACCATTCCTATGTATGTAATCCATTTTTTATTGCATAGCACTCATCCATTGTGGATTGTCCATGCATCTTCAAAAGAAAGTGGCTCTTCATTACATGTTGTAGCAATAAGAGAATAATCCACAAAATTACTTGATGCATGGTGAGAGCTTGATCTTGTTCTACCAAGTAAAGATGCTCTCAATTTGTTGTCCTGCAAAGTTTGTTTCAGCAACTTTGGCATAGATTCTGCACTCTTGATAGACATGCGTTCATTACGTAATACATCTTCAACATGTACATCATGCATGGGCTGAATTTTATGCTCATTTTCAACCATATTTTGATGCAAATGTTCAGCCATATGTGGCTGGAAATTTCCAGCAGTTTTGACAATTTTTGGCTGAAATTTTTCAGCCATGTTTGGCTGGAAATTGTTTACATTTTCCATCCTATTTGGCTGGAATTTTTCAGCCCTTTGAACCTCAGTTGGCTGGTCTACATGGGCATAGTCAAGCCCACCATTTTAGAACAAAGGCATGAGTGTATTGAACACATCTTGTGAGCTAACTCTTAATTGTTGTTTGCATTCAAGTAGAGGAAAAACTGAATTTTCAGCAAATACCACATCTCAACTCACAATAATTGTGCTCGTCAATGGATGGTACAAACGATATCCCTTACTTTCAGCACTATAACCAACAAATATACATTTCTTTGCCTTGTCATCAAGTTTGTGACGTTGTTGTGATGGCACAAGAGCATATGCCAAACAACCAAACACACGCATATGACTAGCCATAGGTATATGACAATTCCAAGCCTCATAAGGAGTGATGATTCTCAATGCTTTTCTAGGGCAGCGATTCAACACATAGTTTGCACACATGACCGCTTCCGTCCAAAACTTATCAGGAAGATGCTCTCCTTTAACCATACATCGTGCCATTTCAAGTAGAGTTCTATTTTTACGCTTGGCAACACCATTTTGCTGAAGTGTATATGGCACCGTACATTGGTGTGAAATACCTCTTTCACAAAGAAAAGCATTAAACTCATGTGAAATGTATTCACCACCACGATCCATGTGTAGAGTCAAAAGCTTTTGTGAAGAAAAAATTTCAGCCATAGCTAAAAATGCTTTGAAGCAAGAAAATACCTTATTCTTTGCTTTCATAGGATACACCCATGTATGGTGAGTAGCATCATCAATGAAGGTAACAAAATATACATGCTTCCCAAAAGATGGAGTCTTCACAGGACCACATACATCACTATGAACAAGCTGCAATTTTCTTGTAGTGTGTGTCTGACTATCTTTTCGAGAAGAAGCACGATGCATTTTTCCAAGAATGCAACCTTCACATGCATGATTTTCAAGGGACTCAAGTGTAAGAAAACCAATAACCATGTCCTTCTTTTGCAATTAAAGCAAATTATTGAAGTTCAAGTGACCAAAACGACCATGCCAAAGCTCCATTTCAGCCATGGAAGAGTTATGAGCAATCAAGGCATTCAAGGTAGCGCTCTTGTATGTATCCATGCGATAAAAACCATTACATAATGTATAGAACATCACGATAACATCACCATTGCTGAAATCATGAACCATACACTTATCATCAACAAAGTGTACATGAAGTCCAGCTTTGGCAATCAACAGAATTGAAATTATGTTCTTATTTATACTAGGCACATACAATGCATTTTTCAAGAGAATCAATACATTAGGATAAAAGGCATTGTTCGCACACACCACATGTCCTCCTTTAGGTGCATCTTTCAAAGAGGCAAAAAATCTTTTGCATGATGTTATGTTCTTTGAAGCACCACTATCAAAGAACCAATCCGAATCAGCCTCACTCACAACCATACATTTAGAATGCAAAGAAGCATCATGATGACATGTAAAAACACATGCCCAAAAATCTTGAGCCATGTTAGCTTCATCATTCTTTGCATTTGCTCAATTTTCAGCAATAGACATGCCGGATTCCCTCTTCTTTTCATTGCATTTAGCAAGCTTTCTACATTCATCAATAGTATGACCAGACTTTCCGCAATATTTGCATCTCTTCTTCTTTTGCAAATCACCATCATGAGAGGAATGAGTGGAAGAGGAAGGTTGAGGCTTTGGTTTTGATGAACCCAAAGCTGAACCATACTTGCTTTTCCCCTTTTGTGAGATAGCAAGTGCTTGTGTTCCCTCAATCAAACCACTCCTATTCACTCTAGATTGCTCTTCTTGCAAAAGAAGAGACACAACCTCATCAAATGCATACATATTAGGATTTCCTTTTGCAACCAAACAGAGTGTAGTAGAAAAGCTTTGAAAAGATTCCGGTAATCCTTTCAGCAATGTAGAAATGAGTGATGCATCCGGAATGATCTCATCTATGTTTGCTAATTGCTCTTTCAAGTCCTTGATGCGTGTCACATACAGATCCATCGACTCATTTTCAATCATACATACATCCTCAAGTATGCAACATGTGCTTCATTACGCACAACATACAAAGAAGCAAGAGTCTCCCATGGCTATCTCGTTGTAGAAAATGATCGGATGTGTGGAACTATATGATGCTTCAGTTTTACTCCAATCAAAGCATGAGCTCAAGCATCTTTTCCATCCCATCTAAGTTACTCCTATGTAGGTGGAGAGGGAGAAACCATTGTACTCAAAGAAGAAGCTCCATCTGTGATAGTAGACTGTGAAGTAGAAGAACCTGTGGGTCTTTGATCTACATCTGCCACTATGTTCCAAAGTTGTTTAGCAACAAGAACATGTTTCATCATGTAAGACCACATCAGATAGTTTGTCCCATCAAGCTTATCTTCAGCTTGAAGCATGCCAAACAAGTCATTGCTGCTCGCCATTTCACTAAGGAACAAGAATGTGACAAAATCTTCACTTCGACGAAAGCTGAAATGGATGCTGAAATTCTAGCTCACAAACCCTCACTCTGATGGTGATTTTGACTGCATGAATGGCTTTGAAATGGGGGTAAAACTCTAGCACACTTGGTGGAAATGTTTCGTGGGTACTAAAATTCACTCTTCTATGCTCCGAAGTCGATTTGCACTGTTAAAAGTGCACGCATGCCGCGACGCAAAAAACCAAAACTTGAGAAGGCGCTGAACCTACTTTGCTACCACTATTGGGTGTGTGTAGAAGTGCGAGACACACACAAGAAGCACACACAAGGAGCAAAAACACAGCAAAGATGCATGGAGAAGACGATGGCTAGAATAGCTCTCTCTATTGACGATGAACTCAACTGAAGTAAGAGCTGAATAATATCCCTAAGTACAAAGTACCACCACATATGAGAGTATCAAGTATGTGGTAACATGGGGAAAAAACCTCTAGCCATCACTAGAGTAAAAAGTTCCCATGTATAGGAAAAAGGTTCACATCAAAGCTACTCAAGGAACACATAAGTGTAACAGATTTCATACTTTAAAAATTAGGATATTATGCTTTTGGTTTAAATACAATATTTGATATTGATGTAAAAGGTGTTTTCAAGCACCATCGCATTATGTATATCCAAATTTGAATAAAGACTAGGTGTGTACATTCCTGAATGATTTTTTCCTCCCTCAAAAAGTGAATGAAATCCTTGCAGTTGTTATGCCTATTGATCCAAGTGCCACAATACCCTAGAAACTTCATCTTATGATGATATTGAAAAAGTTGAGTACGGGATAATATCTAGAAAACATTCAATTAGTGTGGCAAAAACTTTGCAAAGTGTTAATGCACTTATGGTGACAATTTAAATATAAGAAAGCATAGATTATAGTAAATTTCCCTCCAAAACTCTTAAGGGAGATCTCGAAAGATTTTGATTTACTAGTGCAAAGTCGCTATAGAAGGAACCATTACTGGATCAACATTTAGAAGCTAGATGTCAATGGAAAGCTAATAGATGTCCACTAAAGCCTCCTCCATGTGTTAATGAGCGTGAAAGAGAATTTGTATCATGGGAGGTAAGTTTATATTCTTGATGTTTTTTACTTTATTTTTCTACTTGTATTCATTTATATGTTCATATGCATCTTTTTTTTTATTTTCTTTTTAAACTTTATATATTGTTTTTTCATTGAATTTCATAGAGACTCTATAGTAGGGTTTACAAAAAGGATTTATAACGAATGATTTGCACATTCTTTATGAGATCATGAAAAAATGGAAGAATTGGATATCAACCATGAGTTTGTATGCTCAAGCAGCACTACCTAATATAAAATGTGAAGTGCCAAATAGCAAAAGAGATTCATCAAAAGATGTTACAATGATGACTGCAAAGATGGTAGCAATGAAAGGTGTTCAAATAAAGCAAGCACCCGAGATAGTCATATTAGGTCTGATATTATTAAGATGCATTGCAAGTTTAGACTGGAACAAATGGCATGGAGATTAAAAACTAGTCACGTGTTAAAAAAATGAAATAATTGCTTTTTATTGATTTAACAATAGATGTCTTAACTTGGAGAAAGCTCTATGAGAAATATAGATTGCAGATATACAATATGTAGAAATTAGAAGTTATGATGAAACATTTGATGAAGATTTATTAAACAGGGCAACGAAATCTCCTCCAATACCAAAAGACTACCATAACTTTGCTTAGTCATTTGTACACAGTTGCAATGGGCATAAAGACTAGAAGAAATATTTTTTTCTCGTCAGTCTATGGATTTGGCTTTGATTGAAACAAGGTGGAGAGTTTTTCTACAAAGAAATTTCTTCCATTCAACATTCTTTTCTTTAGGTTTGATTTAGAACTTTACAGTTTACATGCTCGGAATGAATGTATTTAAATAACCTTCTTCTCTAGATTTTTATTTGCACTCAATGGGCTGAACTTAAAGATAGACTTATATACTCGTTGTAAAAGTCAAGCCAAACTTAGAAGTTGAAATGGTTAATGCTTCAAATTAATTAGGCTTTGTTTTGAACATTTCTTTGCATCTACATTCATTTTTTATAAAAATGTTTTGTGGATGTGCTTTTGTATATATGCATAAGCTATTTATGTGAAAAAGATAAACTAATTAAGAAAATAGGTAATGATATGTTTCCACATTGTATTGATTATTCATATTTAGATTTTTGATTACTTTTTTCTTTGTATAGATGTTAACAAAAATAAACATTTCATTAGTGATGATGATCATATTGGAAAGCTTGTCAGCCATTTGAAGGGGGAAACGAGTACTCTACATGAGCAGAGATCTTATCAGATGTTAGATAAGCTATCTTACAGTATGGAGAAACAACATGGTGGGTACTTTTAGATTTTATGAGGTATATTGTGTAATATTATAAGCATCTCATTTGAATTTTATATTAACTAACTTCTTTCATGTTTGTAGATTTGAATATTATTGCAAAACAAAATCCATTCTTTAAACCACATAGAGACAATATGCAAGTAAGAGGTATTCTATAAGATTATGTATATGTTCGTATCAGTAAGTAATTTTAAAGCTTTGTTTACACTTATTTCCTTCTTGATCTAAATGGCCTTCTATTAAGCGAGGATATAAGACGGAACATATGAAAGAAAGATTATGTCAAAATTTATACAAATGGTCATGATAAAAAAATATATACACGTCTAGCACGCTTTGAATTTTTGGATTCTCTTTTTCAACACTTTCACGTTGTTATTTGTTCATCCAAGTTGAAAAGTAATATTTTCGTTTATGTGGGATTGAATGAGGAACATAAAAAAATATATCCTTTTTCCATGGTATGGAGTCAAGAAGACTACTATAAATGTCTAGACCAAACCAACGTAATGTTCTGTCTATGTTTAGGCTGCTACACAAAGTTTTGTGATACTTCCAAGGATTTTGCACAAGAAAAAAAAACATTGCATATTGATGATACTCCCTTGAAAGGTTCTATCCCAATAGAAAATTGTAACTATATTAACCCTTGTCAAGGAAGATATGATCATACACTTTTGAATGATCTTTTACCGTACCTTTTGAGCTTAATCCATATGGATGATATTCGAAGATTTCCTTTGCTCAATCGAATCCAACAATCACCTATCACCAAAGAACATGCCCTATTTTCTATGTTTTGACCTGTAATGGAATATATGATCATTTCTTTATAGTCTTCTCTGTATCTCTATTTGAGAGATATTTTGGAGAAGTCGGGAGAGGACTCAAGAGAGCTAGAGTTATAGTATTTATGAAAGTGGTGAGCAATTTCTATTCAGAGGGAAAAATCTTTAAAGAAATCTCACAAGATGAGTTCTAACAAAATGAAGTGGTATTGGATTCCAATACATTTTGTTTGGGCATCAAACAATGGATTCTTAGCAATGACCAAACTAGACAAACCATTAGGGCATATGCATGTAGAAGCGAAGTTCAAGAGATCAACGTTGTATAACAAACATCGAGAAAAATAGCCTATGTTACAACATAAGAGTCTCCCTCCATGGATGAAAGATTAATATTTGATAGCTTCTTAGTTTCCTAAGCTATGGGAATGAAGCCAAGCAAGAACAAGTATCCCAATTGAACAATGAGAGATCTGATGTCCAATCAAATCAAGATTAGAATATGCAATGAGCGCACTGTCTTCACCCATGCCAAAGAACGTGATTTGAAGTAAGACGCATGCTAGTTTGCTAATGGATTTAACAAGGATAGTGAGAGAGTTTATCAAAGTCATCTGTGAGGATTATAACGTGATTATTAGTTTCTCGAGCATCACATTTTCTAAAGAATTATTATGGGATCAAGGCTAAAGGTTCTTTTTATTAGCATTTTGTACTTAAACATAAGATCCAATACAAAAAGGTTGAAACTCCTAGCCAAGATTTACAAAAATATTTTGTAAAAATGAATATAGGTATAGATTGGCCTTGAGACCCACTTTTACGGATAAGTTTTATGAAATTCAGAATTATGGAGGAAAGAAAAGACTCAATTGAATGAGCTTATCTCCGTGGAAACAATAGGTGAGAGAAATTCTTTCAATTCCATACACATCCACAAGACGAAATCAACTAGGATCTAGACTAAAACATGGTTCATTGATCTCACCACTTGAAAGGGGCGAGTCCACTTTTCTAGCCATGGAGTAGGCATTTTTTATGAGGGCAACATTGTATATACTCTCCCCCGTCCTCGAGGAACCACAACAAACATCCATAAAACATTAGTGGATCACTTGTATATTATGAAGGTGAGAAGAGATAACGAAAAGCTCAAATCTTCTTCTTCTTATATTATGAAGGTGAAACCCATAAGTCTGTAATGAAAGAGAGAGAGTTTCTTAGCATCTATGATTAAGCTTGTTCTTCTAATTTGACGATCATATGGAAAAATTAAAACAATGTAAGAGTTTGAATTATTTGAGCAGAGATACATAAATTATCATGACCAAAGATACATAAATTATTACGCGCAAAGTTTACGGACAAAGCAGAAAGCGTAATAATTTATGTATCTCTGGTCGTAATAATAGAAAGTCGTGAGAGACGGACTGTGGACCTGCTTGAAGAAGGGCTAACATATGAAAGCATATACTTGATCTTCTCCATTCTGGAGCATCTTCATCCTTATCGTAATTCCTCACGCATACAATTATACAATGCACAATCATGTCGTAGCTCGTAACCTACACAATGCTATTTAACCATCAACGGCAAAACTCAGAGGCCACATACTCATCTTTTAAATCGCCCTCTTGCGCCACACCGAAGTGCGCCCTCACGGAGATTTACTCTGTACGCATACATGGATCACGAAGAGCACCTGCAACGCATCCAGGCGATAACGGATAACATCTACTGGAATAAAGATATCGTCCTCGGTTAGACACGCTCTGTATCGGGTGTCATTTCCCCTTCTGTTTCATCTCCTCGCTAGAATTGCTAACGCAGTCGAACGCCCCAGCTATATGTACATTGATGTAAATTACAGATGTCGGCTTTCATTTCCACTATAGCTTAATTGTAGATGACAGCGTTTCTATTATGCTCTATGCGGAAGTCATAATTAGTGGCAAATACGATGATACAGAAGAAGATCATAGAGCAGCATTCCTATGCAGGCGGACACATTTATGAATTGAATGTTGTTTAAATCATGCTGTTTACGTATCTGCTTTGTCACATGTGCATATTTCACCTATTGCCTAATGCCTATTATAACGCTTCTCTCTCTCTCTCTCTCAGATACACACACGTACTCTCTCTCTCTCTCTCTCTCTCTCTCTCTCTCTCTCTCTCTCTCTCTCTCTCTCACACACACACACCCACTCTCTCTCTCTCTCACACACACACGCTCTCTCTCTCTCTCTCACACAGATGCACACACATACACTCTCAAACTCTTTCTCTCTCTCTCACACACACAGATACACACACATGCTCTCTCTCTCTCTCTCTCTCTCTCTGAAGCTGTCCACAGCATGAACTACAGCACCGCGGACTTTCTGCATGAACCTATCCAAGTATCATGAATTTTCCTTCCGAGAAGCTTACGATTTAAATAGACACTCGTTATTGATACAAGCACTCTCATTTCCATCACTTCGCATGCTGATCAGTTTTGATTTTTAGCATGTATACGGTCAGATAATGTTTCCCAAAGCTAATAATGTGGCACTTTTTCTGATGTGGCCCCTTGTCCACTTAATACATACCATGAAAATAATGATATATTACACTTAGAAGTGAAGCTCCCACAGCTAAGACGGATAGTAGATCAGTCAAAACCAGAATAGGAGGGGCAATCATAGAAGAAGAATGAGGCATAAACATAAATCATAAGAACTCTTTAGTCTTCGGAAATGATTCGGAAAATCTGTGTGAGTTTCAGAATTCAGAAACGAGCTTAGAATCTATCATGCAAAAGTCTTCAAACACGAAAGAGACGTTTATGCATACAAGCGCTCTCATTTTTGCGGTGTATCGTTACTCACACTCAAGTAATAGTGAAGAAACGGCACTTCGCATGCCTATAGAATTAAGGAAGTGACATTGATAAATCTTTAATAGCTTGCTCGTAAATTTTAGTTTCTAGCATCACTACAACATACGAGGGGCATATCAACGCTGCCTATACCGACGGTCACTCTCAGCGTCAGTATAAATGTTGGAAAAGTTCACAGCAAAGGATTATGTACGCACACAGAAATCATTTCTACAAAGTCATTAAAATGATGAAGATGCAACAAAGAACCATAGATAGAAATGAACTAGAAAAAATATTTCAAATTGTGTATCTTAATAAACATATGATACAAGGAAAGTGTAGTGGACTACTCATACATATCTTGAGCTCAATTTCTACTCAATGATGTAGCTCGATAGCTCTCATAATGACTCTCACTATCCCACACCTAAAACCATCTCTATTTATACTCATCAAGAGAGTTTGATTTTGAATTTTGCCTCACCTAAAAGTATTCCTGCACTTTAGGTATGATTTGAATTGATTCTTCATTCCCCATGAGTTTTCGGTTCAGCTCCCTAACTTTACATGATTCCTTATTCTCTTTCTTTTACATTTATCCAAAGGTAAATACATCTAAATTGATAAGAAGGTGATGATATGTGGTGGTAGCCAAGCATTTAGGCTTGCCAAATGTACCAATAGCTCCCCCTAAAGCCTAAGATGCTTGAGTCTTTAGTCCTTCATGATTTCTTGCAAACCAATCATTCACTTGAACTTGTTTAATTTGCTTCCATCTAATGCTTTTGTCATCATATCTGCACATTCATGATTGGTGGATACATGTGAGAGTTGTATCTCTTTACTCATGATCTTTTCCTTGAAATAATGGTAGTGAACTTCAATATGCTTGGTCTTGGCATGATAGATAGGGTTAAAAACAAGATGTAATGAATTAATGTTGTCTCCAAATATGTGTGGAGTAGAAGTACTCAACCCTATAACTGAATATAGGGTCCTAATTCACATGGCCTCTTGAGTAGCATTTGTAGGTCCTCTATATTTGGCTTCTGTTGATGACAACACAACTATAGGTTGCTTCTTTGATGACCATGAGATCAATTTGGTACTTGGAAAGGTAAGATATCCTCATGGGCTTCTCCTATCATCCTTAGATCCTGCCCAATCTACATCAAAAGAAAATTTGACATCTATATCAAAGGTATAAGGGTAGTATAACCCTTCATTAATTGTGGCCTTCAAATATTTTAGGAGTCTTTTGGCTGCTTCCATGTGAGGCTTCCCTGGAGTGTGCATATCCTGAATCAGCACACTAACTAGATAGCATATATCTACTCTAGTTAGAGTAGCATAGTTTAAGCTTCCAACTAAGCTTTGGTAACTAGTCACATCTTCATGTTCATGAGCACTTAGCTTCTGAGTTACCTCCATGGGTGTACCTGCAACCTTTGTATTTTCCATCTTGAACTTGGTAAGCATATCCCAATGTACTTTCTTTGAGTTATGAACATACCTCTCTCTATATATACCACTTCCAAAGCTAAGAAGTATGTGAGAAGTCCATATAACTGATCTTAACTCCTCTTTCATTTGAGCTTTGATCCTCTTGATTCCATCTACATCATTTCTTGTAATGATTATGGAATTCACATATACACAAAGGTATATGACCTCTAAATGGTTGCTCTTTATGAAGAGGGAAGGATCTGCCTTCCTAATCATAGCTCCTTTATCTTAGAAATAAGTGAGAAGTCTATGCTTCCAATCTCTAGGAGCTTGCTTCAGGCCATACAAGGCTTTCTTCAACTTGCATAGATACTCTGGATATGATTGATCTTCAAAGCTAGGAGGTTGAGCCATGTATACCTCCTCTAAAATCTAACCATTTAGATAGGAATTTTTCTCATCCATTTGATAGATATTCAAATTCTTAGAAGATGCTCCACTCATGAGTACTCTAATGGTAGGCATCTTTTTCATAAGTGAGAATCTCTCTTTATGATCAATACCCTATGATTGAGAAAACCCTTTTGCTACAAGCCTTGTTTTGTACCTGTTAATTAATCAACATAATTCTTCTTTACCTTGTAAATCCACCTTGATCCAATGATCTTCATAGATGGCTTGTTGGGAACCAATTCCCAAGTCTGATTCTCTTATAGAGCTTCTATCTCTCCTTCTATGGCATCTCTCCATTCTAGCTTCTTCGTGGCCTCTTCTTATGTTGATGGTTCTTCTAAGTTTGTATCATGAGCCATATAAATGGAATGCTTAAAGAGCAAGGAAGTGTCATAACCATACCTTTCTAGATTCCTTTTTTTTATAGTGGACCTTTTTATATTTTTTTGAGATGATTCTGCAACATCTCTCATCTCCTACACTTTGACTTTGTTGTTAGAGTTCCAAGAGTTGATTTCCCTTCTTGGAGTCTTCAAGTCCTCTTTAGAATCACTTGAACGTTCATGTGTATGTTCATTCTTCTTTGAAAATGTTGTAACCTCTTCCTCTAGGGCATAAGGAAGTTTGATTTTCTTGCAATCATCTTCATTAAACACAACATCCCTACTAAGAGCCTATAATCTTTTTTATTTTATTGCTTGGGTTGTAGAGCCTATAATATTTTTTATTAAGGTCATAGCCTCTTTGCCTTTGATTCCAATCTACCTCGGATTTGTGAAGGTATGTGTGCATATGCTATGCACCCAAAGATTTTGTAATGGTCAAGGCTAGGTCTTCTTCCATTACATGCTTCATAAGGTATTATCCCATCTAACACATTTGATAGGAGTCTATTGATCATATAGGTGGTTTTGGACATACCCTCTTCACATAGATAATGTTGGTACATTTAGCAATCCTATATGTTTGTCTAAATTCTCAGGACTACTCTTCATGACAAAGAAAAAATTCATGAGAACCTATGCTAGTCATTCTTGAGCATAATTACTTTGGATAAATGTAAAAGCCTAAAAGGAATAGAATCTTGTGAAGTTACGGAGATGAACCCATGACCCTTGTGGTAGGAAAAATCATTTCAATTAACCCTAAAGCATAGCAACACTTCTAGGTGAGGGAAATTCAAAATTCAAACTCAAGAAGTGAGTACAAATAGACATGATCTAGTTGTGGGGCATGAGTGCCATTTTCTTAGAGGATTGAAGCTACATCATTGAGCATACCTTGAGCTCAACATATGTATAATTAGTCAACTACATGTCCCTTGTATCATATATTCATTAGCATACATAATTTGATACTCATCATCTAGATCATTTTTGTGTATTGTTCTGTATTGCATCTTCATCATTTCAATGACTTTGCAGGAGTGATTTATCTGTGTGTATTCAATCCTTTTATGAACTTTAGCTTTTTATAGTTATAGAAAAGTTTCAAATATGTACCTATAAAGTTTCATTATTTTTGGTTCAGTTAATCTCGAGATATGAACTAATGAAGTCGACTATGTGTGCACATCATCTTCTTCCTCAAATGTAGGTATGACCCTTTGCACTGCTAAACTCATTTTGTAGTGTATAGATTCATGAAATAACTTGTTTTAGTCAGCTATACATTGGACCTAGATATGTGCAAAAGCTCTCTAGTCAGTTCATACTAGGTTCTGAGCTCTGAGAAAAATACTGAGCACCTACATTCCCAAAATACAAGGTTTCTTCACATGTTTAGTACATGCAAGTTATCTATTTTGATACAACCTCTTGGAAATGATGTTCCAAAGTACCTAGTGATTATATATGGATTATTGTGTAGAAAAAAGAATCTACTAAGCATCCTTGGTGTCAACTTGGCAGGTGTAGAGTAGGTTTTTTGCAAGAACAACTCATCTCTAGATGAACCCAAACCATCTGCTCACAGTGGTATGAAATCAACAAGAAATCAACATGGGAGATGGATTTCCTTCATCCATAGAAAAAATGGATTGAGGTAATTAATCACATTGATCACTTAGAATGGAAGCTTATCCTCAATGGAAAGACCTCTATGGTTACATTTCTAGAGATGAGATGATTCCAATCCTCAGAAGCAAAGGAGAACGAACTCAAGAAGCACAAGAGAGGTAAAACACATGGTGTTCAAAGGATGATCTAGCCACATCATACATTCTAAGCTCAATCTTTGATTTTTTTTACTTCCACACATCAAGAGCTGCAAGAATTCACAAGAAATTTGAAATCCTCTCGAAGTTCTCTTCTCTTCAAGTACTAAAGCAAGGAAGAACAAACTATGGATGGAGATCACCACACTCAAGAAGATCCCTAAACAAAATGTTATTGATATTATCGCCAAACTTAAGGACTTAGCAGACAAACTTGGGAGCATTGGAGAAGTCATAGATGAAGACTAGATAGTGAGGCAAGTGATCAATGGAATAAACGCACATGACAACTTGGAAGCTTTCATCATAGCCATGGACCTTTTCATGGATATGCAGGTTCCTGATTTCAACACCCTCCTGGGACACTTTTTCACACCTAAGGAAAAGCTTTTGAAGAATGGAAACAAGAGTAAAAAGTTTGATGATGAAGGTAGTACCTCTCAAGCAAACTTTGCAGGTAGAGGTAGTAGTTCAAGAAGAAGAGATAGAGGAAAGCATGGAAGAGGGAGATCTCAAAGCTCCTCTCCATGTGCCATATGTGGCTTAACTAATCATATCACTAAGAATGTTTTTTGGAACCCTAGAAACCAAAGAGGAAGAGGCTACAATAGAGGTGGCTATGGAAGTTCAAGAGGAAGATTCAACAACAATTATGGTTACAACAACTCATAGAACAATAATAATTATCGAGGAGAAAACAAAGGAAGGAGAGACTACAACAACTATGCCAATGATCAAACTCAAGAGGAATCATTACTTTTAATGAATATGACCATGAAGCAAGGTAAAGTAGATGATCATGTATTTTATATAGACTCAGGTTGCTCAAATCATGCAGTAGGGAATGTAGCAATTAAGAGATGAAACAAGGCATCCAATGAAGAAGATAGGAAATATAAAGACTTGAGATGGTAATATGAACCTATTGAGCAAGGTATGTAATGTGCCTACTAGAACTAAAAGTCTCATAAGTATTGGTTAGATCATTGAGAAAGAATGTCACCTCAAATTCACAAAGAATGGAGCATATTTTGAGGATCCTTATTAGGGATTCAAGAGGATAGAAAGAGGATAAAAGTCAGGTAGACTATTTATGTTTGAGCTCCAAGATACTATGGACATTGCATTGTTCAATTATGGTAGTCAAACACCATCATAATTGGAAATTTGGCACAAGAGGCTAGCTCATATATGTGAAAGGGCTTTGAAGCAAATGAGTAGGGATGAGAGCGTGCTTGGCCTACCAAATATCTCCAAGCAACATATGATTTACAAATGTAGTGCTTGTCAATTTGGCAAGTCTCATAGACAACCATTCACCAAGAAGGGATATATTCATGGAGACCTATTGGAGCTAGTCCATATAGATGTATGGAGCCCAAGCAAGGAGCCTTCAATCTCTAGATCCAGGTGTTGTGTCTTTCATTGATGATTGTAGAAAATGGACAACTCTATACTTTATGAAGGATAAATATGAAGTGTTCTCTTATTTCAAGAAATATGTAGCATCTGTTGAAAATCAAAGAGGAAAGACTTTGAAGAAGCTAAGGTTGAATGGAGGGGGAGAATATCTCTCCCATGAATTTGATGCTTATCTCCAAGAGAGAGGAATCAAAAGAGGGATTACAACCAAGTATACTATAGAGCAAAATGGAGTGGTGGAAAGGAGAAATAGAACCATAGTGGAGGCTACAAGCTCAATGCCAAATGAGAAGAAGTTGCCTAATTGCCTATGGGTAGAGGTTGTATCTACAACCACCTATCTAATCAATAGACTCCCATCAAAATCATTGGATGTGATAACACCTTATGAAGCATGGAATAGAAGAAGACATAGCCTTGACCATTGCAGGATCTTTGGGTGCATAGCATATGAACACATACCTTCACAAATTAGAGGCAAATTGGATCCAAAGGTAGAGAAATGTATATTCATTGGTTATGACCTTAATCAAAAGGTTATAGATTATATAATACTAGCAATAAAGGTTTCATTATTAGTATAGATGTTGTTTTTTTATGAAAAAAGTCTTGGTTTGAAGATGATTGTAGGTAAACCAAACTTTCCTATGACCTAGACATGGCCAATGCTTATCCTATCATCATTTGAACTATCATGACCACATAAAGACATGCTTCTCCTATCATTCTTTGAACCAGCCCAATCAACACCAAATAATCGTTCGACCTCTCACACTGATAATATAAATCTTCATTCATAGTGCCTTTGAGATATCTTGGCACTCTTCTAGGCAAAAGACAATGTGGCACTCTAGTGAATTGAGAGAGGTCTCCCACTACATATGGAAAGCCTGATGTTCTAAATGGGGCATATATCAATGAAACAATGATGGAGCTATAAAGTGTAAGGTCTTCAACTTCATCTCCTTCAATTGAGCTAAGCTTGAAATTGGCTTTCATAGGATGAATCAATTGCTTGCAACCCATGAGACCAAATCTTTCCAACACATCTAGTATGTACTTTCTTTGAATCGACCAAATGCCATTTGATTTATACATAAGTTCAATACCTAAGAATTACCCTATCTCTCCCAAATTTGATATGTTAAATACGGATCCTATCCTCCTTTTCATGTCCTTGATTCCATCTTCATCATCACCTATTATGATGATATCATCTACATATACACATAGGTGGACATATTTTTCACCTTCTCTTCTGATGACCAATGATGGATCCACCTTGCTTTTTTGGTAGCCTTATGTGAGTAGGTAGTCCACAAGCTTTTTATTCAAAGCTCTAGGTGTTTGCTTGGTTCCATACAAAGCCTTCTTAAACTTGCAAACATGCATTGATTTGCGCTAAGGTCCATGTTTTTGGTCCTCCAAGTCTTGTATTTCATCTTTCATAGCTTCTTCCCATTCCATACACTTGCTTGCCTCTTCATAACATGTATGTTCTTGATTTGCTATAACTTTGTTTATATATTCATGATGCTTTGCAATAAATGAATCATATGTAAGCCTCTTTATTTGATACCTTGTCTTTTATTAGTTGGTTTCTTCTCCTTTTTTTGGGATGAATCTTCTTTCTCTTGGGGTTTTTATGGTAGCCTTTGAGGTTTCTCCCTTTTTGAATGCATAGTCTACATCTAAATTTTCCATGTCCATCCACATGTGAGACTTATCTTCTTCAAAAACATTATCCTTATGTTTGAGGATTCCATTGTGAGATGCTGATCTTGATGCATCTTCATCCATATTTTAATCTTGATGACAACTCAGCTTTATGTATGTTTGTGTATCTTCATCCTCATGGTTGATCCTAGCTTCAATTTCACCTTCAACCTGCGTATGTTCGAAAGGTGCATAGCATCGTAATGCTTCATCAAATTTTACATCTCGTGAGATCTTGAGCTCCTTGGTGTTTTGATTGTAGCACCTATATCCCTTTCACTCATGTGCTTCTTAATTTGTTGGTGCAAATGATCAAGCCTACACATTTGGCTTAGCATGGAAGACAATGTGTGGAACTAGCACTTGATGATTCATGTGAACTATAACTTGTAAGTACTTGATCATTTACCATTGTAAAAGATTAATTCTTTCGAGAATCTTCTAACAGCTTATATCTCGTGGAGTTAGGAAGAATATTAGCTACGACTCCAAATTGAAGGACTATCTCCTAAATTAGTGGAGTTACTTTTTGATTGGAGCCAAGTTTGAATTCAAAATTCAAACTTAGAAGAAATACTTATGAAAGACCTTGTAAAAACTCGTGGGGTAGAGTGCATCATTTCAGAGCTCATTCCTTGATAATTCATAGAGCTTGCATAGCTCACACCATATCTCACTCAGTTCATTATCATTGAGCATCATTACAATGCCAATGACTCTATACAATCATGTTCTATAATACATATAATTCATTGAACATCTCTGTTTACTTCTCTGTTATGACTACTCAGAACAGTCAAGTGGTTTTGGTCATATCTCAGTGCATACTCAACCATTCTACGTAATCTTTGGTTTGTTGGAACAAGCTTGAAGGCTACGTTGTGCTTCAAAATTGCGAGGCATTTGGTTTATGCATCAAAGAGAAATCTTCTTCGAAGTGCTCACTAGTCATATACTTGTTGTTCCCTAAAAAGTCGGGGGTAATATCTAATTTGCTAAAGTTATTTCTCAGAGCATAGTTGATCATTCTAAATGATTCCACATGCAATCATTAGCTATTTGAGCTCATTGATCTCCCTCAAAGGGATTTTGTCAATTGCTACTATACTGTGAGCTCTGAATAAAAAAGCCAACAGGTTTATAGACTAAAATAGCAAGTTTCTCAACACTACCTATTCTTGTTTCAAGCATGAACTCCAAAGTACATAGGTACTTTCTTGGTGTCATTTGGAAGCTAAAAGAGACTAATTCATAATGCTAAACTGTATTAGGGCTGGTACAAAATAGGTTTTAGTAGTACCACCTCACTTCCTTGAGGCCTATCTATGGGGTTGTGAATTAAATTCTAACATTGGTACTAGAGCCAGGGAAAGATGGAGGTTAGAAGCCTCAATGGTGGGCACTTGGGATGTGCTTGATAATGGATGAGATTGAAAGAGGCCAAAAATGATGGTGCATGGGCATTTGGGCAAGAATGGAGGGTTGCTCAAGCGTGTGAAAGAATTAATTGGGTATTTATAACTTTTAGCTCCAATGACAAGCTCCTATGTCTCTTTTATCCTTTGAAACATCTTCAATTGTAATTGTAATAATGATATCACACAAAAGCTTTGTATCTAGATTGTTCTTAGAAGTTTTCCTTTACATCCTCTCTTGCTTGAAATTATGTCTAGTAGAATGTATTGTCTCTTTTCTTCCAATCCTCGTGTAAATGAAGTAAGTATTTCTCAATGTCTCCACTCCATATCCATGTAGAAATATGTTGATGAAACCAACCTCACCATTTGGCATACTTAATGTAGTGTTGAGAAAGCTATCAAGACTCCCCTAGGCTCGGCTAGTGGATCAGCCATTAATCACTTCAAGATTGAGATAAAGACATTCAAGTTGACCTCCCTTGTCTCCATCATTTCCATAGTTATCACGAGACCCATAATGGTTCCATAAATTGGCTCCTTAGCATACCTATGGGATCAAATATCAAAATATTTAATGGGGGGAACCAAAACATGGATAAAACCTAGTATAGATTAAGTATGTTCCTCTCTTTTTTCTAGTGTCTCTCATAGGGCCTTTATCTCTAATCATGACCTCTCCCGTTTTGTCATTCCTACTAGATATCCTGTGCTCTTCAACTTCAAACTTCTTGATGCTATGTTAAAGATATTTATGTGGCTGTCTTCTCCTTCATCTCATGAAATTCTTAAAATTTCACCAAGATACCTCCATTATCAAAACGTCTAAGGGTATTTTTGGGCTTCTTATTTTAAGAAAGTTTTGATCAAGCTTTTTTCTGAAGTGGATCTACAAATTTTCAGCCTCCAAAAACTATTTGAGTTGCATCATTAAGGACCCTACTCACTCATCTCCCTATAGATTGGCCCTAATTATTCGAGTTTTGACTTCTCTACTTTGTGTCCAAGCTTTGTCAGCTTCACTCCTAAGTTTCCCCTCTCCTTAACACAAGTGTTGTGCTTGGATACTTTAGTGTCCTAAAAAAGAGATAGTATTTGATGTCATTTCTAGATTATTAGAAGGAACCATTAATAAATGTAACTATGAAATATGTTAGCATAAGGATTGAGTATTTCTAGAAAAATATACTTTTCATTAAAGGATATAAACAATAAGATCTATTCACTAATTTTAAGATGCCCAATTTAGTATTGGCATAAAAACTATAGTGATGTCAGTAAGTGTTGATTTTTTATTAAAATCATGATCTTGCAATTTTAATTGTTATAAATGCCATATAATATCTTATTTCATATATCTAATCACTTTCCTATACATAATCACAAATTTGTAATGACTTTAACTAGGTTTATGGCATGAAATTAACCGCATATGTGTGGTGATAGTATTACCATCTATGAGTTATTTTGCAAAGTGATGGAAGGAATATGATCCATTTCTTACTATCAAAATACTATTTGATAATCTTTAAGCTAGGAATATTACCTTGAAAACATAAGGAGTCAAATTTATGTGTTGTTTCTTCAAGTTTAACAGTGTTACTATTTTTCTATGCAAAGAAAAGGTCATTTGATGAGCAAATATTGCATATGCTACTTGATTAAAGTTAACTTGCTAGTTTTATCAATATAAACTCGTTTATATTGTTCATAGATTTATTTTGATTGATATATATTCCTTATACCATTGAGTAAAGCTTTTCAAGGATGAAGTTTTGTTCTTGAGAGACTCGAATATGGCTATTCAATGAGATATTGAGATTGTTAGTGGTATCTTAGATAGGCACAAAAATTATTTGCTCCAAAGACATGAAGCATATTTTTATGATACTATATGAGGGTTTGTGAAATACGAAACCATCCTTTTTAGTGGTTTTATGCATCAATATTATATAAAAAGGCTCCTATATTGTATAAGTATATACTGAGCACACTATATTATAGTAAGATTCTTATTATAAATTTGATTTTAATAATTCACAAGACTTGTCTTAGATAATTATAAATAAGCATTAGAAAGATTATTCCAACATCAGAGAAAAAATGTTGATATATTTAGGTATTGATGTGTGTGAACACACTAGGACCACCGGGGCACTTTTTTCCCTCCTTAGGAGGTTTTCTTCCCCTAGCTTGTATATACACCTATTGCCGTAATGGGCTACTTATCTTTGTACATTCGCTAATAATACATTCAGTATTGTGTGTTGTGCTCCAAGCTTCTTCTTCTTCCTTGTGTTGTTCGCGTGCTTTCGTAGACGTCTAACTCCAACAATTGGTATCAGAGCAGGTCATTGCTTCATCTAGGGTGCCATCGACACTCCTCCGGTTGCAATCTCAGAATTGCATGAATTTTGGTGAGCATACTCAATGTTTTTTCGAGATCAAATCAGCTTTGTTGTGTGGTGCCAAAATCACGATCTGAGCTCGTTTTGGCCTCTGAACACACCATCGCAACACTTCTGGAGGCTATTTTGTCTTTTTGTGCCAAAGGTATATACCAGTTTTAGTTCGCCAGTATATGCACCTCGAAGTTTGCTACAGGTCTAGCAGATCTTGTTTGGGCAATTTTGTTCAACTTTATGAGATACAATCAATTTTCTGCATCAAGGTATTTTAGTCACCGACCATGGCTGAAAGTAGTGATGTATTCCGTATGTTGGCTATTGAGGATAAGTTGGATGGTACCAACTACCCATTATGGGCTTATATGATGCGACATGTGTTGGTTGCAAAAGGACTGTGGAACATTGTGCAAGGTGTCCAAAAATATCCTATCACACTTGCAATTGTTACAATTGCAGGTACTGAAGGTGATGCAGAAGGTGTCGAAGATGATGATATTCTACATATTCCTATTCGTGTTGAGGTTTCTGTTGCACCTACTGCAGAGCAGATTCCCTGGGATGGCAGAGATGCCCAGGCACATGCATTGATAGCTTTGTCTATCAAACGTGCCATTATTCCTCACATTCGCTCTTGCAGAACAGCCAAGATGCTTGGGATACACTTACCACATTGTACCAGGCTAGGAATGAGGCTCGTGTTGCTTATCTCCAAAAAGAGTTGGAGAGTGAGCACATGAATGAAGTTGATTCTATGGACAGTTTCCGAACAAAGATAAAAGACTTGAAGGAACAGTTGATTTCTATCGATGAGCTTATACCAGATAGATCACTTGTGCAGACCGTTCATATCAGAGTTTTGCTTCTACTCTTCGGTTGATGATGAAAGGAAATCTAAATGCCTTATCATTTGAGGAGTTAGTCTCTGTTCTGTTGCAGGAAGATCAGTCTAGCAAAAAAAGTCCATTATGCAAGTTGTAGATCAAGCTTTCTTGGCTAGTCAGAAGGGCAAAGGAAAATGGAGCTCTTCAACTAGTAAGCAGAAATCTTCTAATTCTGCATATTCGAAAAAGGAAGATAAAGATGAGAAGAAATCAAAAAAGCAGAAATTGTTTTGTAAGTACTGTAAATGGAATGATCATATCATAAAGAACTGTCTAAAACTGGTTGCTAAAGAGGCAAAGAAGAAAGAGGCAAGAATGGTTGTTGTAGAGGCCTCTATACCAAAAACAGAGTCTGCTAATCTTGTGTAGGAAGAAGAATGGGCGTTTACTACTGTCTGTAGTTTTGACCCATCTTCTCATGAGCAGTGCATGTCTATAGTAGACTCAGAAGTTTGGTATTTTGACAGTGGGGCAACCAAACATATTACCTCGCAGCACAGTTTCTTCTCTTCACTCAAGCCTGCCCCTAAAGGGAATACTGTTACATGCGCCAAAAACTCCTCTTATCCTATTATGGGAGTTGGTAAGATCATTTTGACTACGGCTGATGGTAGTTCTTTCACTTTCTCAGATGCCTTATTTGTGCCAAGGATCAAGAAGCATCTGTTATCAGTTTCTGCATTAGCCAAGATTGGCTTGGTTGTGAAATTTGTTGATGATAGGTGTACAGTTCATGATGTGTCAAATGGCAATGTGATTATTGCTTCTGGCATTTTATGTCGTGGGCTATATAAGCTCATAGACTATGAAAGATCTGTAAATGATTTGGCATGTGCAGGAAATGATTCTCAAGCTATGTCAGATGCAAAGGTTTGGCATGCATGCTTTGCTCATCTGAATTTTTCTAGTTTGCTATGCCTACAGAAATCTGAAATGGTGTCCTCTTTGCCCAAACTTAAGGCACCTGGAAAACATGTTTGTGAAGGTTGTGTTCTAGGCAAAATGCAGCATTCGTCCTTTCCAAAAGATTGTTCAGTTCGGGCTACTCAAAAATTGCAGCTTGTACATAGTGATGTCTGTGGTTCTATGCAGACACATTGAAGGCAAAGTCTGAAGTGTTCATGTGCTTCAAACAGTTTTTGGTTTTGGCTGAAAATCTATCAGCATGTAAAATGGGCACCCTCCGTTCTGATCGAGGGGGGGGAATATATGTCTCCAGATTTTAATGCATTTCTGGCTGAACATGGGATAAAACACCAGTGTACTGTGCCGTATACACCTCAATAGAATGGAGTTGCTGAATGAAAGAACAGGTCACTCATGGAGATGGCAATGTGTATGGTCAAGAGTCAGGCTTTACCACATAGTTTCTGGCTTGAGGCTATCATGTGTGCAACATATGTACTGAAGAGGTGTCCCACTTAAGCGCTGTAGTCTATCACTCCATATGAGGCTTGGCATGACTGCAAACCATCTCTTGCTCATCTGCGTGTTTTTGGTTGTTTGGCATATTCATTAGTGCCTGAACAACATCGAAGAAAATTGGATGATAAAGTAGTAAAATGTGTCTTTGTTGGGTACAGTTCTGAAAGTAAGGGCTATCATATGTATCATCCATAGACTAAATGCATTCTGGTTAGCGGTGATGTTGTTTTTGTGGAAGATGCTATTTAGCCATTGCTTTCATGTACTAAAGAGACATTTGTTAGCTCCAGAGACATGTATGATATAATGAGGCAACTTCTTTCCCTTTCCAGGTTTCATGTGATGATGTAGATAATTCCATTTTTGATGCAGATGTACATGATGCACTTATTCATGAGAGAGCTGATATTGAGCAAGCAAGAACTATGCCAAAATGGCCAGTGTAGGCCTTGCGTGATAGCAAACTAGATGCACCTCTATCATATCATACTCGTTCACATTCTCATAGTGCCTCTTTTGCATCAAATTGCTATGTTATGGCTACATCTAGTCTCTATGATGAGAATGATCTTGTTTCGTTTGATGAAGCACAAAATTCAAAAAATTGGATGGTTGTTATGCAATCTGAATATGATGATATAATGAAGAATGGTACTTGGTCTTTATGTGACTTGCCTCCTGGCAAGAAGGCCATTGGCACTAAGTAGGTATACAAGCTGAAGCGTAAACCGGATGGTACAGTTGACAAGTATAAGGCTAGGCTTGTTGCAAAGGGTTATGCAGAGGAAAGAAGCATTGATTTTGATGAGATCTTTGCACCTACATGCCGTATGACTACTGTTCGGAGCATCTGTGCACTTGCAGCTCATCATGGTTGGAATGTACATCAGTTGGACATTAAAACAACATTTCTAAATGGTGACTTGCATGAAGAAGTGTATGTTTTTCAGCCTCGTGGCTTTGTGCAGAAAGGGCATCAAAACCATGTGTGCAGGTTAAAGAAGGTGTTATATGGTTTAAAGCAAGCACTACGTGCTTGGTATGACAAGATACATGCCTATCTGATTGCACATGGTTTTCATAACAGTCCAACTGAAAGCACCCTATATGTTAAGCATGTTAATGATGTGCTTTTGATCATTGTTGTCTATGTTGACGACATGCTGCTCACTGGTCCTATTGAGAAGCATATTGCTGATTTTAAGGCTGATTTGCATGCCTCATTTGAGATGTCTGATTTGGGGCATTTTCATCACTATTTGGGCATTCAGTTTTTGCAAGTTGATGGTGGAATGGCTTTGTGACAAATGAAATATATTGACACATTATTGGAGCGTTTTGGCCTTGAAGACTGTAAGCCTATTGCAACTCCTATGGAGATAGGTTTACGATTGAGTCTTCATGATGTTGGAGATGCATTTGATGTTGTTCTCTATCAGTACGCTGTTGGATGCTTGATTTACTTATGCATTACTCGACTAGATATTCAGTTTGTTGTCTCATAGATAAGCAGGTTTATGCATTGCCTAGGAGTCAAGCATTGGTAGGCAGTTAAGTGCTTCTTTTGCTATTTGAGTGGCACTCGGCTACTTGGGTTGTTTTATCCCAAGGGGGGATCACTACTACCAGATTTGCATGCTTTTTCTGACTCTGATTGGGTTGGTTGCTATGACACTCGTGTGTCCACTAGTGGCTTTTGCTTCATGCAGGTAGCTCATGTATATCTTGGTTGAGCAAGAAGCAGCCTACTGTGGCCACTTCCAGTTGTAAGGGTGAGTATAGGGTAGCTTTCACAGCGACTGTTGAGTGTGTGTGGCTCAGACGCCTTATGGCTAATTTGGGTGTTGGTCAGACTTTTGCCACCACCATCTTCACTGACAGTCAGAGCGCATTGGCAGTTGCGAGGAAGCTTGTGTTCCATGCTTGCAGTTAGCACATTGAGGTGCATTATCACTATGTCAGGGTGAGGTTCTCTGCTAGGGAGATGAGCTTGGCATATGTGCCCACGCAGGAGAACATTGCCGACCTTTTCACGAAGGCTCTGCCTAGGGAGAAGTTTGAAGCTTCCCGCAAAGCTTTGGGCTTACTTCCTTTTGTGGAGTGATTTCCACATAGCTTGGCCCTTCCTTATACATGAGTGCCAGCTCCTTGTTCACCGCATCACTCCCAGGGGGGATTTGTTGATATATTTAGGTAGTGATGTGTGTGAACACACTAGCACCGCCGGGGCACTTTTTTCCCTCTTTAAGAGGTTTTTTTCCCCCAGCTTGTATATACGCCTATTACCCTAATGGGCTACTTATCTTTGTACATTCTCTAGTAATACATTCAATATTGTGTGTTGTGCTCGAAGCTTCTTCTTCTTCCATGTGTTGTTTGCGTGCTTCCGTAGACATCTAACTCCAACAAAAAATTCTATGGAGATATTTTGTTCTTCTTATATCTTAGTCTATAGAAAAAAAATCGGCCATATTCAATCATTTGTATATTTGAGTTATCAGAAAAGCGTATTTTGAAAAAATATATATTTGTTATAGAATTTCTAGGTATAAGTCTTTATGGGGCTTGAAGGTTTTTCCAAAATTTTATTTGATTATTATGCATGATTTTCTTTAAATTTGATAAAAAAGGGATACTATAATGTCCTCTTCTAGTACAACACTCATGTTAAGGGTTTTTGGATCTCTTAGTTCATATTCAAAAATAGAGCTAGAACCGCTCCTCCTTCCCTGATTGATTCACAGTCTTCCTTAGTTTGGTTCAATCCCTTTGCCAACCCTCTTCCATCACATAAGTTAAGGAATATCCTAAACTTCTTCAAGAGAGAATTTACTAGTTGGTGGAGTGTCCTTGATCAGTACTCCAAGTTGCTTGATTTCAACAACCTACATGATGTGGATGAAAATCACCTTTCTCTTGCTTTTTTTCACTCTTTTTCTCTGTCATTGTGTTGGATGACATTTGTAGCATCGAAAGCGGATGGTAGAGTATATTCAGGAAATTAATTGATACCAAGACCTTATCCGATTCATTAATCATGAGTGGAACCTTCCGTAGTCCACTAAGATGGTTGTATCCTTTCAACATCATTTGATTTTATGGAAACAACACAAATGAAAACATTCTTCTTTTCACAAATTCTCCATAAATTAATCTGGGAAAACAAAAAGTCTCTCAAATTTGGAATGAATGATGGCGATTGTCCTTTTTGCCACACAATGAGGATACATGCCACCTAGTTTTTTAATGTAATTACTCTCCAGGTAATTGGAATTTCCTATAAGAAATTGCATGTGTATATACATGTATATATGTATTATATGTGTATCTGTATGTGTGTATATATGTTATGTAGGTGTTAAAAACCTAAAACCCTAATTAGAAAGAGTTAAACATGAAATACTAAAATCTAAAGACTTAAACCTGAAATACTAAAACCTAAATACTTAAACACCTAAAAAACCTAAACCCCTAATCCCAAAATCCTAATCCTATTTATATATTCAATTTTTTTTCTTATTGTTTTCTATATTTTTTCTTAATATAAATGTAATTGAATTATATGTATGCCTAAACCCTAAAACACTAATCTTAAATATTTAGACCTAAAATATGTATATTTTCGTATGCATGTGTATACCTGTGTGTATATGTGTGCATGTGTGTATGTATGTGTGTGTGAATGTATGCATGTGTGTATGTGTGTATGTGTGTCTATGTATGCATGTGTGAGTATATGCGTATGTGTGTTTATGTATGCATGTGTGTGTATGCATTCATGTGTGTGTGTGTACATGCATGTGTGTGTGTACATGCATGTGTGTATGTATGTGTGTGTGTGCATGTGAGGTATGCATGCATGTGTGTATATGTGTGTGTATGTATGCATGCATGTGTGTATATGTGTATATTTATGCATGTGTGTACACATGTCTGTGTATGTATGCATGTGTGTACATATGTGTGTGTATGTATGCATGTGTGTACATGTGTGTGTGTATGTATGCATGTGTGTACATGTGTGTGTATGTATGCATGTGTGTACATATGTGTGTGTATGTATGCATGTGTTTACATATGTGTGTGTATGTATGCATGTGTGTATATGTGTATGTGTGTGTGTATGTATGCATGTGTGTATTTGTGTATGTGTGTGTATTTATGCATGCATGTGTGTATATTTGTATGTGTGTGTATGTATGCATGCATGTGTATATGTGTGTATGTATGTGTGTATGCATATGTGTATATGTGTGTGTGTATGTATGTGTGTATGCATGTGTGTGTATGTATGCATGTGTGTATATGTGTATATGTATGTATGCATGCATGTGTGTATATGTGTGTACGTATGTGTGTATATGTATGTGTGTATATGTGTGTGTATGTATGTGTGTATGCATGTGTGTGTATGTGTATGTATGCATATGTGTATATATGTGTGTGTATGTATGTGTGTATGCATGTGTGTGTGTATGTATGCATGTGTGTATATTTGTATTTGTGTGTATGCAAGCATGTGTGTATATGTAAACATGCATGTGTGTACATGTATGTGTATATGTATGCATGTGTAGATGTGTGTGTGTGTATGTGTGTGTAGGTATGCTCTATCTTCCTATCTCTATCTTCCACTCTTTCATCTCTCTTTATCTTTCACTCTCTCTCTCTCTTTATCTCTCTATCTCTCTCTCTCTCTCTCTCTCTCTCTCTCTCTCTCTCTCTCTCTCTCTCTCTCTCTCTCTCTCTCTCTCTCTCTCTCTCTCTCTCTCTCTCTCTCTCTCTCTCTCTCTCTCTCTCTCTCTCTCTCTCTCTCTCTCTCTCTCTCTCTCTCTCTCTCTCTCTCTCTCTCTCTCTCTCTCTCTCTCTCTCTCTCTCTCTCTTTCTCTCTCTATCTCTCTCATCTCCATCTTTCTTTCTCTCTCTCTTTCTCTCTCTATCAATAGAGAATAAAACAATCACTTACAAGTATGTCCCTCTTTTGGATCGCTGTTATCAAAACCTAATGTATGCCGTCTATTGTCGAATTCCAAAGAATCAATGCCAAAGAACTTTTGCAAAATCAAAAAGAAGAGAAATTATAATACCTAAAGCATAGGGATAGACAAAGCCTAAGAGTACGCGCACCACTTACCAAGATGTGAGATCTAAACAGAGAGAGAGTGTGGGTGTGGAGAGAGAGAGATCTATATGTGTGTGCACAAGACAATGCAGGTCGCAATTCGGTTCACGCGTGCAAGTTTGACAGAACACAACCAGTACTCAAACACGCAAAAAAATGTTCAGTTTTGCTCTCGAGTTCCCAGTATGTTTAAAACTTGGCCTTGGTATGGGCGTCGGTATGGGCATCGATAACTTCCAGTAATTTATTGACGCTCATACCGACACACATACCGATGCTCATACCAACACCTTCTATAGAAGGGGACTATATCTGCACACCTTCTAGCTCCTAAAATGTGAGGATGACCCCCTTGACTTTCTAGATTCATTTCTTAGTGTATGGTGCCTCTAAATTCATTAAATAACTTGCTTTAGTTAGCTATACTCTCCATGTAAATGTGTGCAAAAGCTCTCTAGTCAACTGATACCAGGTTGTGAGCTCTAAGCAAAACACTGAGCACTTGCATTCCCAAAATAGAAGCCTTCTTCACATCCTTTGCATGTACATGTTATTTGTTTTGATGAAAAACCTTGGGAATGATGTTCCAAATCTCTTGATGGATTTAAATGCATTATTGTGAAGCCAAAGGAGTCTACTAAGCATCCGTGGAGCTAACTTTGTAAGTGTAGAGCAGATTTTTGTGCAACACCAGCTCATCTCTAGAACCTACCAATCCATATCCTCACAAGTGTTGGGGGTGAATTTGGCATTAGGTCATGGTTGGAAAATTTGCATTTAAATCATAGATTAAGGTAAATTGGATACTCTTCAAGGGATGTGAGAATGAGCTTCAAAGATGTGTGGGTGTTCCCCAAAAAGGCATAATATGGGGCATGAATGGATACCACAGGTTATAAAAGAAAGCTCCTTAGTTAATGAGCGAATGATGTGCACATTCATAGAGTCTATACAACTACAACTATCGTGGAACTATCAGGTAATGTATTTTTCATGTACAATTATCATTTTCAGAGTTCTCAAGGTTTTTTTTGTTTCACCTATGATCTTGAGGTGTGCACTATATGTCGCAATGGCACCTATCGTAACTCTATGCAACCACCTATTAAGGGGTGAGCAAGACATCTCCCGAGGTGTGCACTATATTTCTCCACGATGTCTATCTAAACTCTCTTCAACCACCTGTTAAGGGGTGAGAATGAGCTTCAAAGAGGTGAGAATGTTCCCCAAAAAGGCATAATATGGGGCATGAATGGATGCCAAAGGTTGTAAAAGAAATCTCATTAATTAATAAAAGAGTATGAATGATGTGCCCATTTGCAGAATCTATACAAGTGCAGCTGCCATGCAATTGTTGCATAATGTCTTTTTCCTATATGATTATCTTCTTCACACTTCTCAAGTCATTTGTTGTTTCATGTATGATCTTGAGGTGTGCAATATATGTCTCCATGGCACCTATCTAAACTCTATGCAACCACCTCTTAAAGGGTGAACAAGACATCTCCTTAATACTCACCAGTTTTTGTGTCATTCCAATGTTGGAAGTGGTAGTGGGCCACAATAACAATAAATCACAGGTTTATAGGATCTTCCAACACATGAACCTTAACGTACACAACTTAACACTCAAAAATAGATGAGTGAGAGATAGAGAGAGAATAGAAATATTTCAAGTGTAACGGTAAGCTATGAGGCTCACCTACACTGTTCATATTCCAATGTGAAATTATAATGTGAGAATATGACATAAACTAATAATATATGTATCTAGGGAGAAAAAGGAACTAGATACAAGAGATTTTGTGCCTAAGAGGCATGAAGAGTGTGTGTGTGAGAATATGGAGAATAAGAACAATTTAGAAGTGTTGTACAACAAAACCAAATTCTAATTAACCTAAATCATAAACGAGTGACCTAGCAAGTAAAAACAGAAATAGGCTTGCTAAGCTTGGGAACCAAAAACTTTGAAGTAACTCACATTGGGATTCTTTCCACAATAGTCTTCATCAGGTAAAAGAACATTTAAAGCTTTTGTGGAAGACCTATTCAAAATGTGATTAGCTGTATGTACTCCATCAAACCAAAACTTGGGAGAAAGCCTTTTGGATGACATCATACTACGCATCATCTCAACAAGTATCCTATTCTTTCTCTCTATAGCACCATTCTATTCTGGTGTATAAGCAATAGTGAGTTGATGAGATACCTTTCTCTTCAAGAAAAGACTTAAAGTCTTTAGATATGTACTCTCCTCCTCTATCACTTCTCAAAATCTGGATCTTTGATTGACTTTCATTTTCAACCATAGCTAAGAACTTCTTGAAAGTAGGAAAAACTTGTGAGTTCACTTTAAGACCATAAATCCATGAATATCTTGAGAAATCATCAATGAACATAACAAAGTACCTAAACCTTGAATAGCATCTATTCTCATCGGACCACTCACATCTAGATGCATAATCTGGAACTTCCTTGTGGCCATGATAAATCCATGTTTCTTGAAAGGAAGTTTGTGAAGCTTTCCTTCAAGACATCCTTCACATGGCTCTGCATCATCTCGTAAAGTAAAAGTAGGACCATACCTTGATCTTTGATATACTTGAGAGCTTTATAACTGATATGACCAAATCTTGCATGCCATAACTTCATGTTCTCCATAGATGTAGTGGACCTAGAACATGTGCATGACTTATTTTGGAAAAACCAAACATGTGACTTTTGTTTTCACCTTGAAGTACACAATGCTCCTTATCAAGTGAGAGGATTTGACATTAATATTTCTTAAAAACTACTTTATAACCATGGAACAAGAAAGTAGAGACAGAGAGCAGATTCTTCTTTATGTCTAGAACATAAGGAACATTGGAAATTATGAAATTTCCACCTGCTCCGGACTTTAGATTCACTTCTCCAACACCAACAACATCTAAATCATGACCCTCTACAATGGTCACTCTTCTACCGTAAGAGTTAGAAAGGGAAGAAAATACCTTTCCGCAACTTGTCATATGCTTAGTAGCGCCAGAATAAAAAAATCCAAGGACAAATATAAGATTGCATTTAATGTTGCCTGATCAAAAGCTACCTCTTCAATAGTAGCACATGCATATGAATCTACCTTTGAAGATTTAGGTTTTCGATCATCTTCAACAATATTACCTGATGCTTTCTTCTTCTCATTAAAAATCGTTGCTCTACATTCTATTATGTAATGACCTGGTTTCTTACAGTAATGGCATACTCCTTTCTTTGAATCAGATGTAGTCGAAGACTTTTCTTTGGGTGTAAAGGAAGCATTAGGAAAAGGACTAAAAGACTTTGGATTGAGAGAATTACTTTCCTTCTTGGATCATTGACTCTTCTTTTCCTTCTTCTTCCTTCCCTTCGATGATGATAACATGGCTTCATCATTCTCTTCCATACCCTTTTCTTGATCTTCATCTTGAAGTAACAAGAATTGTAGCTCTTCAAATGAAAGTTATCTATCTCTTGTAGAGAGAGATAAAGAAGTAAAAAAAGCGTAATATGTAGATGGAAGTGAGTTTAGAAGTGTGTTTACCATCTCTTCATCTAAAATATTGACTCCAACATTGATTAGCTGATCTCATAAATCTTCAAGCTTGAAAATATGTGTCTAAAGGGATTCACTAAGTTTCATCCTTGTGTTGGCTAGTTGTGTCCTTAGATGAGCTTTCCTAGTAGGATTTTTGCTCTGATAGAGATTCTCACATGAACCTTAATGTACACACCTTAAGACTCAAAAATAGATGAATGAGAGATAGAGAGAGAATAGATGAGATTTCAAGTGCAACCGTAAGCTATGAGGCTCACCTACACTATCTATATTCCAATGTCAAATTACAATGTGCAAATATGATATAAACTAATAATATGTATATCGAGGCAGAAATAGGAACTAGATACAAGAGATTGTGTGTCTAAGTGGTATGAAGAGAGTGTGTGTGAGAACATGGAGAATAAGAAGAGTTTAGAACTATTGAACAAAAAAAAACCCAAATTCGGATTAACTTAAATCACAAATGAGCGACAAAAATAGACTTGCTACTCACAGTAAATCAATAATGGATGTTGATGGTAAGCTGTTGGAATCTCTTCTAGATAATCACCAAGATGTAGACCACAACTCCTCGAGGAGTATGAGAACTCCTCCTAGAAGATGGCCTCCAAAATCTCCTCGAAGGTCTTGTTGAGTAACTTAGGAAGATACTCCTTGATCCCGTCCTCCAAGAGTGTATAGCTCTTGCCATAGCTTCTTGAGTGATAGCTTACAAGTGTGGCAAAATAGTTTTTTTTTATAGTTTTAATGTATCCACAAAAAGGACTCTCTAAAAATCTCTTATGTTGTTTTTAGCAAAAAACAACGATCGTAATCAAATCGTTAGACAAGCATTTTTCGAAAAGCTTAAGAAAATCAAAAGAATGATTTCTCCCGCTGCACTGCTGACACTGGGAATGGAACCTAGGTGAGTGGGATGAGATTATTTTAGCTTATCCAAGTCGTTCATGCAGCATTTTGTTATACGATCTATAGAGGATTTTTCTTTAAGCTCTATTATTGGACTATTGTTGGACATTGTTTCCAACATCCGAGACTATGATCGAAAGGGTGTTTATGATGCCCTACATGAAGTAGCAATCTGCTCTGATACAAATTGTTGGAATTCCACGCCTATGGTAGCACATAAAGAGCACAATGAGGAAGGAGAATCTTAGAGCACAAGACAAAACTAAATGTATTACCAAGTGAATGCACAAAGATGAGTGACCTATTAGGGTTATCAGAGTTTCTACAGCACAAGGGAAAAACACTCCTAAAGGGGGAAAAATTTTTGTTCGCACACATCACCACAAACATGTATAATTGACCTATTCTGCATGGGCTGATCTTCCTCTTAAAATTTTAAGGCATTTGCATTGCCTTTCATCATCAATCAAAGAGTAGCTTCCTTCTTGCTTCAACAACTTCGAAAGCTCCTTTTCCTTCCATAAGACCTCTAATTATGTTCCTGATGATTTCATACTACTAACAAGGGATGTATCTAAGCCCTTATGCAACAAAAAATCATGGATGACCTTCACAAGTAGACTTCTTGATACGTAAGCAAACCAATACAAAAAATAAGGTTGCCTAGACTAATAGAAATAATCTCTACAACTTAACCTAGTTGAATGTGTACAAGAGCTAGTCACATAGTGACCTCACTTCACGTGAGCAGTTTTTTCTCCAAGAGTAAGTAGAGAATGGCATACATGTGTAAATCTACACTTGTGTATTTTTCTCATATATATACATACACACACATACATACATACATATATATATATATATATATATATATATATATATATATATATATATACTTCTTGACAAGTATGCAAACCAAAATGCCTCTTCCTCACAGTTTATGCACACACTTCCGTTGCGCTTTTGCATACCTGAAGTAGAATAATAGAGCTTTCGAACAAAGAAACACATAAAAAATGGTTGCCTTGACTAAGAGAAATAATCTCTACAATGTAACCTAGTTCAATGTATACAGGAGCTAGTCACATAGTGATTTCCCTTCACGCGAGTAGTATTTTCTCCAAGACTAACTAGAGAATGGCATACATGTGTAATTATGCACGTGTGTATTGGTGTGATATATATATATATATATATATATATATATATATATATATATATATATATATATATATATATATATATATATATATATATATATATATATATATATTCTTGACATGAATGCAAACCAAAGTGCCTCTTCCTCAGAGTTTATGCATACACTTCTGTTGCGCTACACGTGTGTAAGTCTACACGTGTATATATATATATATATATATATATATATATATATATATATATATATATATATATATATATATATATATATATATATATATATATATATGAGAACAATACACACACGTATATATATATATATATATATATATATATATATATATATATATATATATATATATATATATATATATATATATATATATATTGTTCTCATATATACACACATATATATATATATATATATATATATATATATATATATATATATATATATATATATATATATATATATATATGTATTGTTCTCATACACACACATATATATATACATATATATAAATATATATATATATATATATATATATATATATATATATATATATATATATATATATATATATATATATATATATATATATATATATATATGTGTGTGTGTGTGTGTGTTTGCGTGTTTTGGTAGAAAATAAAATGGGAAACCTAATTTTCAGATGGATGCTTCAGCTTGTGAAGGCCACGTGTAGAAGCTGGCAGATTTCAAATTGGAAAGAGGGACAAACCATGTGCAGAAAGAAGGGAAGAATGGCATCAAAGGAAGAGCTACTATTTCCAGATTTGTGGTAGGCAGAAGGAAAGGAGAAGAAAAGGGGAGGGATTGGAATATCTACAAATAGGATTTTAGGTGTTGAAGGGACGCAGAAGGGTCAGCTGGCCTTTGTTTGGAAATAGATAGTAATCAGCTATAAAACGAGTGGCGGGAAAGAGCTTCATTAGAAGGCGTCCTATTTATGGAGAATGTGAACGGTCGCGACTCGCTTGCTATTCAAAAGTTTCCAAGAGATGAAGAACGTCGAGGAATTGAAGATGAATGTTCTGAAATGTTCTGAGATAAAAAAAAAAGTGAATGAAAAAAAACGCAATTTAGTTTGTATGATTATGACTCTAAAATTTTGTACTGATTTGCATTTTGGGCAAGTCAATCTATTGTAGGAACTTTCCTTATTTTTAGAAGTTTTCTACACAAATGTTTCTTTGTTATACTCTAATACGTATATGGACAATTCTCAAGTTATAAGAGGACCATGTCAATCGTGCCGTTGCCCACTTAACCTCACGTTCATCCATGCTTCCTCGTTCCTTTTCATCAGAACCTTCAAAACTCGTTGTAGAAACTCTTCCTTTTCATCATCTGCTAATAAATCCCTCATTGAAATGCCTTAAATCCTCAACTCCGTCATATGCAGCCTGATCGTTTGCTTTCCTTTCCATAAGATGATCACATGGAAAGCCCATATTTGCTTCGTTTCTTGAGACCATAGGATTAAAAGCATAAACCTGCAACATAAATTAATTGATTTTATAAAATCCCTAATGGTTGCACTTCTCTTTGGTTTGTCATTTGCACCTCGAAAGGAGAGAGGACCCCTCCATAAGATTCAATTTGAAAAAAAAATATATTTTGAAAGTATATCCCTCCCTTAATCTCCATCCTACAACACATCATGAAGTTTCAAGTCCCCAATTGTAACCACAATCACGTGCACCTAGTAAAAAAACATTCGTTGGTAATTCGTGAGAAATTTACACTACTATTTTGTACTGTAATTTACTCCCTTGACTCCATATGCTCAATATATCATGCATCTTTTTGGACCGTCTTTATGGTGATTGTCTACTTGATCCTAGAGCTAAAGCTAATACGTATCCAACGTTACGAGCACACATAGAATCCTAGACATATCCTAACCTATGTGGAATTGATTTTCCTTTCCACCCTTCCTCAACAAGCCTTTGTATTTCTTGCTTTGTAGATATATGGTATCAGCAAATTTATTGGGAATCTCTTATCTCACCTACTTCTATGCGTTCCAATCCACTCGATAATACCATTTCTTTTTCTCAATTCCATACTTAGATTTAACTTTACCCTTGGTGAGAGTTATGGTCATTGCTGTCGAGGTTTCATGCTTTATTGAAACGTTTGGGGCCTCCTTTTCTTTACTTATTTCTTTCGCTTCCTTGTACTTAGTCCTTTGCAATAGAAGTATATATTGGTTGTTCCAAATTTTGTAGCTTATTTATCATTAAGTTTGGACGTGGGATAGTGTAATCAATGAACATAAAGGCAAGCAAGTGGAAATGAACCTTAACGCTTGGCAACTTGATGTGAAGAATTTGGATGCTTGGAATTATTATGAAGAAATTCTTGGAAGCATTCTTGAAGCATGGACTAGTTGGATGATATTCTTTGTGCACTCACGCGTTTGGAGTCAATTACATATCTTATCTTGTATCCAAGGAAATGGCACTTCATGTATCTAAAAATGTATTCTCATATGATGTATCTCACTCATGATATAAAAATGTATATTATGAAAATGTATATTATGAGATGAAAATCAACCAACCACTTTGCATTTGCACATTGAGCATTTTGGATGGGTGGCTTATTGTGTAAGTGAGGAGTAGTTTGTACATCTTGGCTACAATCCTAGGCATTGTACTTTGCTGCTCATTTATATAATTTGTCCAGAATGGACTTTATCGTTTCCTTTAATACCATGGTTTGAGCATGCACTTTGGTTGGTGAAATAATGCTCCATAGGGTAGAAACATATAATAAACCTACGACATAGACAAGTACTGTGTGGGTTCAGTTCCTCTATGTTGCCAATGTTAGGGGTGCATTTGGCATTAAATCATGTTTGAGAAACTCACATTTAAATCATAGATTAAGTTCAATTGAATACTCTTCAAGGTACGTGAGAATGAGATTTGACGAGGTGTGAATTTTCCCTAACAAGGCATAATATCGGGCACAAATGGATGCGAAAGGTTGTATAAGATTAAATCTCCTTAATTAATGAAAGAGTATGAATGATGCATGAATTTGTGGAATCTGTACAAGTGCAATTTTCGTGAAACTATCAAGTAATGTCTTTGTTATGCAACCTCTTTTGCTTGTACAATTATCTTCTTCACATTCCTCAAGTAATTTGTTGTTGCACGTATGATCTTGGGATGTGCATGGAGCTTATCTTAACTCTATGCAACCACCTCTTAAGGGGTGAGCAAGACATCTCCTTAAGACTCAATAGTGTTTGTGGGATTCTAAGACTATGACGAGGGGGTGCCGACCATGCCCTAAAAGAAGCGCCAACCTGCTCTAATACCAACTGTTGGAGTTGCACGCCTATGGTAGCACATGAAGAGCACAAGCAGGAAGTAGAAGCTTAGAGCACAAGACAAAACTAAATGTATTACCAAGTGAATGTACAAAGATGAGTGACCCATTAGGGTTATAGGCGTTTATACAAGCCAATGAAAAAAACCCTCGTAAAGGGAGAAAAATGTCTGTTCGCACATGTCACTACAAAAACATATCAACATATACCACAAAAGCATCAACTATGGAATAATGAGAATTAAATTGATATAAAAGCCAGATACTTAAGTTTCCTAGGAAATTCAAGTGCGCGATAATAGAAATCATCCTAAATACATCTAATTTGGCTGTCCTCGAAGGAGGATGAGTACAAAAATGAGGCGAAATGGCAGCCTTTACTAAATAAAACTAGATTAATATGTAACGATGCACGCATAGAGATGAACTAGAAGTGAATGAGGAAACTAGGATTATAGAATCATTTCTTCATGGCCTTCTGTGTATCTCTCTTTAAGAGAAATTTTGGAGAGGTTCCGAGAGCACTCAATAGAACTAGAATTATAGTCTTTATGAACAGCTTAACGAGTTTCTGTTGAGATTTTGTAACAAAATAAAGTGGTATTGGATTCCAATAAGTTTCTTTTAAGCATAAAACATTGGATTCTTGGCATATGAACAAAGTAGAGTGACCATTAGTGCATATGTTGTAGAAGTGTAGTGCAAAAGATCAATGTTGTATAACAATCATCAGGCAAAATAGCCTATGTTATAACACAATAGTCTCCCTCCATGGATGAAAGAGTAGTATTTTATAGGTTCTTAATTTCTTAAGATATTGGATCAAGGATAGAGGTGCTTTTTATTATGGGATCAAGGATAGAAGCGCTTTTTATTATGGGATCAACGATAAAGGTGCCTGTTATTAACACAAAAGGGCTGAAAATATAGGCTAACTTTTCTGACAGTTGGAAAATGAACATAGGCTAACTTTTATGACATTTGGAATTATGGAGGCAACAAAAGACGGTGAGAGAATTCTTTCAATTCCATACACATCCACAAGAAGAAATCAACGAGGGCAACATCCATAAAACATTAGCCATAGAGATAGGCACCGTTTTATTTTTTATGAGGGCAACATTGTTTATACTTTCCCCCCTCGTCGAAGAACCACAACAAGCATCCGTAAAACATTAGTGGATGACTTGAAAATTATGAGGGTGAGAAAAAATAACAGTCCCAACTTTTCTCCCTATAAAAGGAACAAAAACCTCAATAAGTTTTACGATCATTTTACGAATATATGATGGGGAATATGGAAAACTCATTTTCCAATTCGATCTTCTGAAATGGAGTCGATTTCATTCTCAACAAGTTGCCATTGAAATGAAACTAAAACGCTGATGATCGGACGTTGAAGACGAATTGTTACATAAATTATTATATTGAAAAGCGAAAAGCTGAAGGTGAACGTGGCGCCACCTCACGCAAAGTTTACGGACAAAGCAGAAAGTGTTGCGCTGCAAGGAGCCTTTTCGATGACCTCGAGCAATGCAAATAAATCTCTCTCAATAATGGAACCTTATCTTCTTCTCCTTTGGATGCCTTTCTCCATCGCTCACATTTCGTGGGAGATGGAATGTGGACCTGCTTGCCGAAGGGCTAACATCGAAAAGCATACATTTGATCTTCTCCATTCTGTAGCACCTTCATCCTTATCGTAATTCCTCACGCCGACAATCATACAATGCACAATCATGCTGTAGCTCGTAACCTATGCAATGCTATATAACCATCAACCGCAAAGCTCAGAGGCCACATACTCATCTTTTATATCCCGCACTTGCCCCACGCAGAAGTGCGGCTTCACCGAAAGCTACTCTGCACGCATTCATGTACCACGAAGTCTCTCTCTCTCTCTCTCTCTCTCTCTCTCTCTCTCTCTCTCTCTCTCTCTCTCTCTCTCTCTCTCTCTCTCTCTCTCTCTCATACACACACAAGAACTGAGAAGCTCGTTATTCTACATATTTTATCCTGTAAATAAAAAATGGCCCCGCTGATAAGGCCACGCAGAAGACTTGGTGCGCACAGCATGACTTACACCGCGGACTTTCTGCATGAACCTATCCAAGTACACAGAGGTTCCTTTATAATGAGATTTAGAGATGCGGCAAGCTTGTTTATGAAAGCAATGCACCTGAAGCAGAATTCGCAATGATAGTCAACAGGACTGGATAAGATAAATAAAATTTTGTTCCTACATTATCGCCGTTGTTAGTTCCCTAGTTGGTTAAGTAATATGTGAAAATCAATACAAATACTCTATAATTTTTTAAAATCATTCCGTATTTCAGAAAAAAACCCTAGAATCGTATCATAAAACAAATGAAGATGGAAACATTTGTATCATGCGAAAAATACAAACTAAAAGAAATACACCTTTATTGATACAGGCACGCTCATTTCTATTTTTTTTTATCATAATTCACAATGAAGTAATAGCGAAAGAAAGGGCAATTGGTGATCAATTTTAGTTTGTAGCATGTATGCGGTCAGATAATGTTCCCCAAAGCTAATAATGTGGCCCCGGATTGAGTAGGGTAAATTGATGATGCCAAAGGCCCCCGTTCAATCTTCTGTTAGGTAATGAAAGAATTTACTAGATATAGCTTGGTCCTATGGTTTTGGATTTAAATTTATTAAATTTCAATCTCTTTTATGTCGTTTAGGTAATAGTCTCTTTAAAACATCGTAACTATTGAGTCTGATCTTTGCTTGGATTCTGAGTTTTAGTGTACACACACACTTACATACATACACATACACACACACACACACACACACACATATATATATATATATATATATATATATATATATATATATATATGTGTGTGTGTGTGTCATGGAAATAATGATAGATTATGTGATTCAAACACCGTTGGCGAGAGGAAAACACCTAGAAGTGAAAACTCACAGATCTGATACCGACAGTATTTCAGTGAAAACGAGAATAGGAGGCACAATCCTAGAGGAAGAATGAGGGGCAGTCCTAGAGGAAGAATGAGGCTAACGCAATACTCTTCAGAGGCCAAGGTTTATAGATCCACTTGGCAACGAAGCATGTAGTTATAGTTAACAAGCCCAATAACATCCTTAGATATATTTTGAGAATGGAAGTATGCCAATTAAAGCTATGAATTTTGCAGGAAGAAGAAGATGCTCAGATAAGGCATGAACAAGGTCGACTTGAAAAGCAAGGGGCCTTTTGTAGGAAACAAAGGTAGTGATTAAACATAAAGGGCCTATCTTTGTCTCAATCTCTAAAAACAATGCACCCTGAATCAGAATTTACAATGATCTACATGTGAAAACTAGAACTTTGTAGGCCACCAGCCGGAATGTATAGAGGTTCCTAAATTATCTCCGTTGCTATTTCCCTAGATGGTTAGGAGCTCAACTTGAAGGTCTTTATCTCGATCATCAAGTGTTTAATGGTTAATCCACTAGCCAAAACATAGGGGAATCTTGATAGCTTCCTCAAGACAACATTGAGTATGCGAAATGATGAGGTTGGTGTCAGCAACATATTTCTACATAGATATGAAGTGGAGATAATAATCCAGATCACTTCTAGAATTTCTATTATAGTAATAATCTTGACGAAGGATGTCCTTTGAGGATATCCTTTTGTCTTTTTTCCATAGGAATGTCCACAAACTCAGAATCAACCTTGCACTTTTTCTTGGAATCAACCTTTCTCTTTTTCTTGGAAGTTGGTTACATGTAGGCATAGATAAATACATGTGTATATAATCACACACACACACACGGACGTACACACACACACATCTGTAAATACATACAAACATAATGTCTTGTATACATATAAACATACGTACATACATGCATCATCTCTTTGATGTATAAATTCATACAAAGATTACCTCGATACATGCATGAATACAATACATACATCAATGCATACCTTACATACATACATGCATTAATACACACGTAGACCATGCATTTCATAAATGCATGGATGCATACATATTTACATACATACGATGTGCTAGAAGGACATGCATATATACATACACACACGTACATACATACACATACATGATTATTTACTTACAGACATACATAACGTCTGCATGAACCTATCCAAGTACTTGTTTTAGAGATGCACCGAGCTTGTTTATTTCTCGTGCCATATCTTTTGTCTCAATTTTTTAATTCACAATGATAATCAACTGGACTGGAATGCCACCAGCTGGAATGCATGGAGGTTAATTAATATATGATTTGCTTTGGAAACAAAGGAATCCATTGTCGTAAGCATAAACATCAGCACAAATACTCTTTAATTTTTGAAACTCATTCCATCAGCATGGAAAATCTGTGGCAGTTTCATATTTCGTTAAAAAAAAAGGCTTAGAATCGTATCATAAAAGAAACGAACATATAAACATTTCGTATTATGGAGAATGTACAAAATGAAAGAAATAGACCTTTATTCATACAAGCGCTCTCATTTCTATTGTGTATCGCTACTCACAAAGAAGTAATAGCGAAACAAATGGGCATTTCGTATGTCTATAAAATTAAGACACCGATTTGATCAATCCTTAATAGCTTGCTAATAAATTTTAGTTTCTAGCATGTGTGCGGTCGCATGTATGATAAATCCCTTTGTTTTGGCTAGTCCGTTGTCAACTTACATCTCACATTGGATTACCCACGACTCCCTATTTTGTTAGGTAGTTAACGATTTAGCTAGATCTAACTTAGAGCTTTTCTTTTGGATTCAAATTTACTAAATGCTAATCTATTCCCATTTCGTTTAAGTAATATTCTCTTTAAACTATATTTACTCTTGACTGTGATCTTCGCTTAGATTTTGAATCTTAGCGCGCGCACACACACATATGTATATGTGTGTGTATACACACACACACATACATATATATATATATATATATATATATATATATATATATATATATATATATATATATATATATATATATATATATATATATATATATATATATATGTATGTATGTATGTATGTATGTATGTATGTATGTATGTATGTATGTATGTATGTATGTATGTATGTATGTATGTATGTATGTATGTATGTATGTATGTATGTATGTATGTATGTATGTATGTATGTATGTATGTATATATATATATATATATATATATATATATATATATATATATATATATAATGAAAATAATGATATCTTATATGAGTAAATGTAACACACGTGGGTAACAGGACATGATCTCCCATTTACCAAAAAAAGAAAAACAAGTCAATGTCAAACTTCAAGTAGGAACAATAGATGCTATAATGTTAGAAAGAGACTTGAATGATGTGTGTATGACTCTCCTCCCATCCATATATACCCTCTTGTACTCTAAAAATAGCAATGATCTGGAATAGTTTAGTGTGAACATGTGGCCATCATGCAACACTTATTCCCATTACTACCAAAGATTGATCCCTGTGGATCAAATAGATTGATCCCTGTGGATCAATGTCTGACACTCTCCTCAATGATCAATGAGGGAAAGTACTTGTGAACCAGAGCTTCTGATTCCCAAGTAGAGTCAGTAAGTGGTAATCCTCTCCAAGCTACTAAATACTCTTGGAAGACACGATTCCTCAATCGCTTCTGTCATCGATCTAGTATCCTGTCTGGAGAATGATCCATGCTTTTACTTTCTTGCAAAGAAACAATATCTTCTATTAGATTATCCTCCCTAAAAACATTGGATGAAACATTGGATGAAAGACTGGATGAACTCTTCAATGTGGAGGAAAATCTAATCGATATGCAACTTCACCTAGTTTTTTAACTATCTTCTAAGGTCCACAAAACCTTGGTCATAGCATACTACACTTCCCTATGGACACTGAAGTAGATCTAGCTAGTACTTGAAGAAAGACTCTATCTCCTACCTCTAAGGATCTAGGAGATCTTTTCCTATCAGTGTACTCTTTAGCCCTATCAGCGTCTTGCTGCATCTTGGATTTAGCTATTTCTAAATTTGTTTGAACATTTTCTAAGAACTCCAAAGCACTAGGACATTTCTGTGGCATACCTATGGTACTGAGAGCATTGGGATTCATGCCATAGTTCATCTCAAAAGGAAATGCAACTAGTGCCAAATACTATCCCAATATGTCTCTCTCTCAGACATATATGCCCTCAATATGTCCTCTAAAAACTGGTTGACCTGCTTGGTTCTGTAGATCTGACATGCCTATCTGAAACTATGGATGTGGACAACCCATGCAATCTGAAGACATGCTGAATAAACAACTCCACTATCTCTGGATCAAATGAAATGATCCATATGGATCAAATGGACTGATCCCTTTAGGTCATCCCTGTGACTGAAATACAGAATGGACTTGTTTGCTCTGCTAGGGGAAGAAACAGCTGAAATGTCCCGTCTCCTATAATAGAGTTATCACTGATGACTCAAATGTGGATCTTCCACCTGTGCTTCTTTTATCTCTTGAAGCAATGAGCTGTCTAAAACTATAAAGCTCATTGGATACGTTATTCGTGATAATGCATCAAAAACTATATTTTGTTTGCTCTTCTATACAGGGTTTCCATGTGAAACTCCTGCATGAGCTCAACCCAACAAGCTTGACTGCCTCGGAGATCTGGCTGAGCACACAAAAATACTTAAGTGTATGGTGATCTGTGTATACCTTAAAGTCCACACCATAAAGATAGTGTCTCTAGACTTTAAGTGCATACACCACTGCATACAACTCCTGTTCATGCACTTGCTTGTCATCTTGGCTGAAAAGTGTCCCTATGGCTTATGCCACTAGCATCTGTCTCTAACTCAAAGAGTTTCTATGGATGAACCACTTTGAGTATAGGAGTCTCTGAAACAACTTGTTTCAGAGTATCAAAACTATCTTGCTACTCTTGCTTCCATGCAAAGAAACCTTGCCTTGAAGCAAGTTTGTCATAGGCACTGCTATTGATGAATAAAAAGAGATGAATTTTTTATAGAAATTAGAAAGTCCTAGAAATGACCATAGCTGACCCTCATCCTAAAGAGTAGGCCAAACTAAGATAACTGAAACCTTCTTGGGATCCAACTGAATCCCATCAATAGATATTCTATCCTCGAAAGAAACAACCAAGTCTTCTCTGGATTAACTAAGTCTTATCATGATCTCTTACTCTAATCTGATGGTAGCCATTTATGAAATCTATTTTACTAAATACAACGGCTCCATCTAGAGTGTTGAAAAGATCATTAATATGGGCATAGGATATATGTGTCTGATAGCAATCTTATTGAGTGCTTGATAGTGGATGCACATCCTATAAGATCTATCTCTCTTCTTCACTAGAAGAACTGATACTACAAAGTGTGAATAGCTGGGTCTAATCAGCCCTTTTCTGTAATTCTTTCAAGGACAACTCTTGGAACTCTACTCTCACGTTTGCTGAAGGTGGTGAAGCATTCCAACTAGAGTCTCCACAATTGCATGAGTTCATCATAGTAGACAATGAATACATACAATATAGAAAATAAATAAACTCATAATCAATCTTAAGCAACTTAGTAGCTTTTACTAATCACGTCTCTTAGAGATCTGATTCTCGATGGATTAGTAATCATCTCCCTTCATGCTCAAACTTGATCATGTCTTGCTTGCTTAATAAAGATGAGTCTATCGAGAATCTCTGTCCTTCACTCTAAATAAATAGATAGATGAAACTACTTCATCTACCCATATTAAACTGTTAGAGAATCAAGATATGATTCCTTTTATAGAACTAGTAAATGTAAAGTTTATGTCTCAACCTCGAGATCTAGGAAGTTCTTACATAACTTTTCTTTTAATATTTCTAATTATGACATTATAATCAAACTTGATTTGTCCTTTTAATTCCACAAATCTGAAGTCTATACTTCTTATGAAATAAACTTCTTTGTTCCATACACATAGAAATGTGCACTAGAACTCACAACTATGTAATTATAGTAAGTACGTATGAACTAGATAGTTAATGTATAAGCATCCTAAACTTATAGATCTTCTTAGAGTTCGCATCTAAGGTGTTAAACTACCTTGAGACCTCTTACATCTGCGTTTCTAACTCATGAGACCTTGGTAAACTAACCCTTGTCTAACTTTAAAGTCTTTTTACTTGAAAATTCTCATCTCTTTCTAAATGTATTGCTTTAAATATTTTCCTTTTAAAGCTTGACTCGATTGCTTTAGATCATAATGCTAATTGCATTCTTTCTTGATCATGAATTTTTTTTTTGAGGATTAACTATCCTCTATTCTAGGTTCTTAACTAGATATCTTAAAATTCGAACTTGTGAACTACTAAGTTCCTCATTCTAATGACATTGGCAATATTTGCCTTTGTCTTAATACTTCCTTTGGTCTTATATTTGAATTAATTACTCGAATCAAAGATATCTACTAGATATTCACATCTTATACTTTTCTTTGATCAGAATGCTACTAATCATTCATTTTGATCATTATCTAGTTTGAATATTCTATGTATACTCAAACAAGTAGGTGACAATGTAAAATAAATAAATTACAAGCCTTTTCTCAATGAAACATGAAGAAATAAGAAACTTTTAGTATGTTCTATATGCTTGAATGCATATGCATACCAATTTCTAAAAATTTTAGCAGCATAACGGCATAATTTTAAAATCCTAAATAATTTCAAAAGCGTCAAGCATTCAACAAAATCAAATCATCAGTGTCGGCAGGCACGATCTATTTTTTCTTCTCAACGAACACCTGCAATTGAAAACTTTTCCAAGTATGTTGTGGGGCTCTACAATATATATATATATATATATATATATATATATATATATATATATATATATATATATATATATATATATATATATATATATATATATATATATATATATATATATATATATATATATATATATTATCGATACATGCCGATACTTACCACCTGCAAGAAGAATACATGCACCACACAATACGAACTTGCGTCTAAACTATGCATATAGTCTAAGTGCTATGCAAAATTGCATGCTCTATATGCAATGTGATGCAAAAAGAGAGCAACAATTGTCAAGAGACTTATATGGAGGTTCAAAAGATCATTTGCAGGTGTTGAAGATGGTCCATACTCCGGCACAATAGCTTTCCAAGTCTCGTCAAATTAGTTGGGCTTCAAGATGTTGCACGAAAGAGGGTTGTGGAAGATGAATGCGTAAACTCCAAGTTATCTGAAATTTGTGGCAACAAACAGCATGCAGGATTGTAGCCTTTCCCACATATCAATATCGAAGATAGAAGGATTCGCCATGCGAAGGCAAAATCACTCCAAGCTATGAGGGAACGGTGCACAAACTTGGAAATTATCCCATATATCAGTAACGCTGCAAGGAATCTATATATAGCTACAGATGAGTGAAGTCTGTGCCATCTCTCGACGATTTTGAGTGAAGTTTGTGCCATCTCTCGGCAATTGAAGAGTCTCGCACGAGTGCCTGTGAAACGGGTGATGGGCCGACAATAAAAACCAATGGTCTTACGCCCACAGAGCTGTGATCGAAACGAAAGGAGAATAGTTCTTTTGGCTCTTTTGCATGAGGACCGACAGGATATACGCGCCATAACTGGAAGTTTGGGGCTGTGAACGCTGGTAAATGCGGCTTTAAAAGATGTACAACGGGCAAACGCTCCTTCTTAAACACATTGGCCTACAGTACACAAGGGCGGGTCATATGTCCTTCGTTCTCCCAAGCGCCCTTTGCTCCAAATTCGCTTACAGTTCCACAGGCGATGGTTCTTTGAGAAAGACGCGAAGAAGAAGCCGATTCAAAAAAAAACGCAGACCAGGCTGAAAGATCACGCAAGAAGATCTATGTTATGATACCAAGTGTTAGAAAGAGACTTGAATGATGTGTGTGTGACTCTCCTCCCATCCATATATACCCTCTTGTACTCAAAAAATAGCAATGATCTCGAATAGTCTAGTGTGAACATGTGGCCATCATGCAACACTTATTCCCATTACTACCAAAGCAGTTCCCATTACTACCAAAGTACCTTAGGGTATCCCCCGAGCTTGGGACCTTGGCTAGCTGGCCCTTGTCCCTCGCACACATGGATTGATCCCTGTGGATCAAATAGACTGATCCTTGTGGATCAATGTCTGACATATAAGAGCATAACTGTGACTATGTGGGCATTAAGATGGGATAGAGGCAAGTATGAGAAGAGCAGTAAAAAGAGGAATTAGAATTTTCTTTATAGTATTTGAAGAACTCCAAAAAATAATATGAGCATGGATATCCTAGATGTCCTCCTTGGATCTCCAATTTTGGAATAGAAGCATCTCAGAGACGCTTTTGTGGTCTTTTCATAAAACATGTACCTTTTAATCTAGATCACTTCTAGCATTTCCATTATAGTAATTATCTTGAACATTTTGTACACATATGTTGGAGACCTTCAATTATCCAAATGTTTAATCTACCTTGATTTAAGAGCACCTATATCAAGAATAAACCAAACTTTACACAAAAATTGCATTAATCTTCAAGATCATTCAAAAATACTTCTCTGTGTGAAGTTTATTCAACTTCAGAAAGTCTGCTTCAAAAATGAACTTAAATTCCTACATATAACTTTGTATTCACTCATTCAAATTATACATAAACATTTCTTCTACCTTTTTGCAACTATAATGATCATCAGTTCTCCAAAAGAACTACTCAATCTTTGATTTGATCACTTATATTAGAAGTATATTAGAAACTCTCTTCTAGACATGGGGACTTCTTTACATGATCACGTTCATTAGCTGATTTCTCACAAAATACAACCCCTTTTGCTAAATTCTTTTAGCTATAGCTTCATTATCTTTTAAAATTAAATTTTGAATGCTCATTCATAAAAACCTTTACACTGAGCATTGAGATCCATGTAGATTTTGATCAGCAAAATGTGTGATTCTAAGAACTTCACTTGCAGGCTTCTACACATGAATGTTCCTACTTCTCATACTCACAACGTGAAGAAAATTAGACCATGAAACTTTAGCCATAACTTTATTAACATTTGAATTAGATGTGTACAAAAGATATTTTTATCCACATGATCAGGCTGAGAGAAATCTGTGATAGACCCGATGCTATTCTATGAAGAAGACTCTCTACACATCTATCAGTCATAGACTTGCACTCTATTCTTTCTTCACACTATTTTCCTTGACATTATTGACTTATATATATATATATATATATATATATATATATATATATATATATATATATATATATATATATATATATATATATATATATATATATATATATATATATATATATACGAATTCATACTCTCCCACATTTATTACATTATGCTCTATCATTCTCGTAAGTATTCATGGCTATTTTACACGGATTTCTACTTATAATGTACATATGTGTACAAACTACATCATCCTTAACTGCTTTACTTTCTTTTGATCTTTGATCTACTTTAATCACTTCATAATCATCAATTATTGATTGTTTTGCACCAAGAGCTCCCCCTCAATTATTAATTGTGATTAGGCCATTCTTCTTTATGCCTGCCATCTCTTTAAATCTTTGTAACTTGGGTCCATCCAATCTTTTTATCAACATATTTGCCACTTTCTCTTTTGTTGGTGTATACATGACTTCAATTTCTTTATAAAGCACCTTTTCTGTTAAGAAATGATACTAAATCTCTATGTATTTAGTCTTGACATTAAAAACAGGATTAACTACTAAATTTAATGAACTCATGTTATCTCCAAATATGATTGGAGTAATCTGATCAATTCCAAGACTCTTCAACTAGGTCTTCAACCATATCACTTCTTTTGCAGCTTCCACCATTCCTTTATACTCAGCTTTTGTGGATGACAAAGAAATTGTATGTTGCTTCTTTGAACACCAAGAGATTAGCTTATCTTCAATATAACATAGCTAACCATGAGTAGACCTTTTATCATCTGAATTGCTTGCCCAATAATCATCACTAAACACTTTCATTCTAGTGTCAGAAGTAAATCCATAATACAAACCTTCATTTAGAGTTCCTTTGATATATCTCAACACTCTTTGTGTTGCAATCCAATGGGTTTTCTTTGGGCAACACATAAATTGCGGTAAGACACCAACTGCGCATGAAAGGTCTCATCGTTTCAAGGTAGTATAGATTAAACTACCTAGTAGAGTCTGACATGTCTTCATGTCCTTAAATTCTTCTCCTCCATATCTACTCAATTTGTGATTTACCTCCAAAGATGTGGTTGAGGGCTTACAATTCTCCATGTTAAACTTCATAAGAAGACTCTTCATGTACCTTTCTTGTGTAACATATACTCCGTATTGAGTACACACAATATCCATCGCTAAGAAATAAGACAAATTTCCCAAATCAGTGATCTTAAAATCCTTTACTATTTGCTTCTTGAGCTCTTTAGTTCCTTGATCATATGTACTTGTGACAATAATTTCATCAAAATAAATGCAAACATAAATGTACCCATTTTCACTTTCCTTCACTAGCAGACTACTATCTACCTTTGAAGCTTGATATCCAAGTTCATTCAAGAACTTCACAAGTTTATAATTCCATGCCCTTGGGGCCTGCTTCAAGCCATACAAAGTTTTCTTGATCTTAGACACATAATTTGATTCATTTTAATCTTTGAAGCCCTCTCGTTGCTCCATGTACACCTCATCTGCAATATGCCCATTCCAAAATGCATTCTTTACATCTAATTGAGATAACTTCCAACCTTTGCAAGCAGCAATAGAAATTAGGGTTCTGATTATAGAAATCTTAGCAATTGCACTAAAGCTTTCATCATAGTCCACTCCATGCGTTTGAGCATATCCTTTGACCACAAGTCTAGCCTTGTATCTAAACACTTTACCATCTGTAAACCTCTTTGTCTTATACACCCACTTGCATCTGATTACCTTCTGATTTCTTGGTCTTGGCACCAATTCCCATGTCTCATTCCCAAGTAGAGCATCATACTCCTCTTGCGTTGCTTTTTCCCATTTTTTTTTACCCTTCTCTTCATCATATGTTGATTGATCTTCATTTGTCTTTACAATGTAAGCATAATCTTTGATTGTCAAGAATGAAGTATCATAGCTATACCTGATAGGTTGTTTCCTTTTTCTTAAATACCTTTTGAACTCTCTACTCCTTGAGGTCTCTACTTCATTTTTGCTAGATCAAACCTCATCATTATCCTCATCGTTAAATCTAGCATTTCATTTCTACAAACATCACCATCATTATCCTCTTCATATACCTTCATCTTTGACTTCCCTTTCCTTTTGATTTCTTCAAGATCTATACACACATTTTTGGGCCCTATAAACCATGTGCTTTGCTCATCAAATGTGACATCTTTTGAGACAAGAAAGTGTTTTGTGGATGGATTTCGGAACCTCTATCCCATCTATCTATCACCATACCCAGTAAACACATACTTTTTTGCCTTGGGTTCTAGCTTATGTCTCAATTGAGATGGAACATAAGCATAAGCTAAACATCCAAATATTTTACAATGACCAAGAGTAGGTTTCTTATCCCACTATGCTTCATAAGGAGTCATTCCATCCAATTCTTTGGAAGGTACACATATAAGTTTCAATGTTAATTTCTTCTACCCACATGTGATTAAGGTGATTCTTCTCCTTCATCATTGATCTTGCAAAATCTACAAGAGTTCTATTTCTTCCTTCCGGAACTCCATTTTGTTTTGGGGAGTACTTGCAAGTCACTTCTCCTTTTATACCTTCATTCTACAAATAATCATCAAATTGTTTAGAAAAATATTATCCTGCTCCATCTGACCTCAACCTCTTAAGCTTTTCTTCAGTAATTCTTTTTGCATAGGCATGATAGTGTTTGAATGTCTTGAACACTTCACATTCATCATTGATTACATATAAAGCAATCCACCTTGTTGCATCATCAACAAACAACACATAATACCTCGATCCATTTATGTTATAGTCCTTTGGAGGACCCCACACATCTATATGAACCAATTCAAGCATATTTGAATACTTATAACCTTGATTATTATGTGACGTCTTGTGAGCCTTACCTAGTTGACAAGCCTCACATTTTTATACCATGTGTTGGCCTTCAGTATTTGGTAAACTAAGCACTTCACCATTCTTTGTCATCTCCTTTATCCTCTCTCATTGAAATGTCCTAGCCTCTTATGCCATAAATCCAATTCAAACATTTTTTGGCTTCCATAAGTGAACAATGTATGTTCCACATTACCTTCGACTTTGAGAATATGATGTCATATCCATTGTCAACAATTTTCCCTACACTTATCACATTCTTAGGGATTGTTGGAACACAAAGTACCTTGCTTAGAAGTGTACTTCCACTCTTTGTCTTCAATGATCCAAGACTTTCAACCTTGTGTTTGGTGTTGTCTCTTTTTTGAATTGTATGTCCACTCACTCTTCAACTTCCATATCAATGATTCAGAAGATATTACCACTCAAATGATTGCTACATCTTGAGTCAATATAAAACACCCTTTGATCTTCATTTATTGCTTCATGTGTCACATTCAAAATGTGAGTCAATTCTTCCTTCTGATCTGATGAATAATTATAGTAAGTGCTGTTGTAGGACTGATTTTGAAAACTCCTTCCACCTCCTCTAGCAAATGAAGTCATATCACCTCTTCCTCTGAAGTTGCCTCTTTGATTTCTGCCTCCTCTTCCTCTTTGGCTTAAACTTTGATTATAACTTCCATCATTTTGATTATTATTCCAATAATCATTTTTCCAAATGAATTGTTCTACCAAAAATCCAACAAGCTTTAGCATTTTCTTTATGCTTACCTCCTCTACCTTTACATTTATAATTCATCTTCCCTTTTGTGAAATTCCCTTGACTTGAAGATCCTTCTTCATCATTTGATTGCTTGCCTTTAGCATTATTCTTCTTGTCCTTTGAATACATTTCTTGACTTGTGCTTTTTTAATTCTCCCCTTTAATGTCATGTTCAAATTTTAGCATATGTCCTAGCAATTGATTAAGATCAGGATTAAAGTGATCAAATGATAATTTTGTAGACAATATGAAAGGCTTCCACTTTTTATCTCCTCCTAGACCTATGAGTATTTGCCTTACTAACTTATCTTCTTCAATATCTTCATCTACTACTCCTAAACTATTTGCAATATGCTTCATCCTTCTAACATAATCAAAAATTGACTCAGATCCTTTCTTATTGAAAGTTGTGAACTCAGCCCATAGTGAAGCCTTCCTTGATTTGGTTGTATTTTGGAAGTGTTCCTCCAAAGCATTCCACACATCTGCTACACTTTATAATCCTCTAATGTGTGGTAGAAGGTAATCATTTATAGCCATGTAAATTATTCTCCTAGCTTAAGCATGTTTCTTCATCCAATTCTTCAAATCTACAAGTTTCTCACTTGTTGGAATGCTAGAATCCTTAAACTCTGGATTTTCTTCTTCTCGTGTAATAAATGCCATAAAATGTTTGCTCATGAGGTGTGCTTGCATCCTCATGGACCATGTTGGATAGTTCTCTCTATCAAGCTTATCAATCTACAAGATTTCTCCCATCTCTTTTATCGTGAATTTTTTAGATCATTTCTCAAGATCTACTGAGTATTTTGAGATGATTTAACTTGAATAAGGTGCACAATCTATAGAGGACATGATATGCAAAGCTTTATCAAAAACTTTACACCTTTGATCAGCCAATGAGTAAGTTATGTGTAGGAGACTTTATGAGTAGTGACTCTCTTCATGGTTAGTTCAAGATTTTGATAATCTAATATTGATCCTCCAAATCGGTAAAGGTTCTTGATATAGAGGTGCTCTAACATCAAGGATAGCTTGTTCTTTTGGAGATTAACACTCTCCATCAGTTCATTCCATAGTGATTAAGAGAAGCATCAATTTGAAACAATAGAGTTATCTATGAGTATACATATGTAGAAATTCGTGCTTCAATCTACACACAAGAGTTAAGTGTTCTCCCATCAGCATGCATACATACATATAAAACAAAGTTGTATGCATACATCAATACATTCACAAACATGCATGCATAGATACATGCATAAATTTACATACACACCTACATAAATGCATACCTACATGCATGCATGCATACATATATACGTACATACATACATACATACATACATACATAAATACATACATATATACAAACATACATACATGCATATATACATACATACATACATACATATATACATACATACATAGATACATGCATACATATTTACATAACTACATGCATGCTTACATATATATGCATATGCACAAACATGTGTATACACATGAATACATGCATACATTTATACATACATACATACAAACAAACATACATACATACATACATAAATATATCCACGCATACATACATACCTACATGTTAGAAAAATATAACAATCAAGAATGAATAACGCAACAGAATAAGATGATTAGGTAAAGTAGTGAGAATAAATACAAACTAACAAAAATTGTACATAGATTGAGAGATAGAGAACTCAAATTCTCTTATTGTTAGCAGTAGTATACAAAGATGATAATGTCCACCTGTGCACTCCCACTATGAAGCTTCAATGGAGATATGGATAGAATCTATATGAAAGGCTTTATAGTGTGTGTATCCATGATTTTTCCTCAATGATTGGTTCTTCCTAACCCTCTGATTTAGACATGATCTCTAGGACCGCCTAATGCTATGTTTTAGGCATAACCGTTGGGATCACGTGGAGTATTGAGTATATCTAACACCCCCCATAAATGTCCACCTACGATGAACTACGGTGTTTTAGACATCAAAATCCTATGCCCCTTGCACCAATCTTACAAAGGTATTTATCCTCTTTGGTGCACGTTGTATAGGTACCCAATTTTTTCCTAGTATACCCTCACTTATACTTTATGAAATAATGGAATATTATATGGATTTTAATGTCTTGAGGGCTTTAATGTGATTTGTGTTTTTATTTAGCAAGAGAAAACTCATGGGAGTGTGAACAGGCATGGTCTTATTTAGATATTTTTGAAGATATTTATAAGAATATTTAGAAGATAGTATTTTAGTTATTTTTTGTAAAAATAATAGATTGCTTTAGAAAGCCATGTTTTTGTAAAAATAGTAGATTGCTTAGAAAACAATGATTTTGTAAATAAAGTAGACTTTCATAAACGCACTCTTTTAGAAGCACCATCCTCATGTATCCTCTATTTAGGTCATAACTAGAAATACTTATAAATACACATGCTCTCATAGACTCGTCCATCAGAGTATGTGGGGGGAGATTATACCCAATATCGTGTCAAGTCTCTTATCTCTTTCTATTCTATTTATACTTTTGTGAGATCTCATTTCTATACTATCCTCTATGTACATGCATCTGCAAGAGTTGTTCAACAGTGGTATCAAAGGCAAGGCACATTTGCGGAGGTGATTTTTGTTGGAGTTAGACATCTGCGGAAGCACGTAAATAGCACAAGGAAGAAGAAGAAACTTGGAGCACAAACACACAATACTGAATGTATTACTAGAGAATGTACAAAGATAAGTAGCCCATTAGGGCAATAGGCATATATACAAGCCGGGGGAAAAAAACCTCCTAAAGAGGGAAAAAAGTGCCCCGGCGGTCCTAGTGTGTTCACACACATCACTACCTAAATATATCAACAAATCCCCCCTGGGAGTGATGCGGTGAACAAGAAGCTGGCAATCATGTATATGGAAGTCCCAAGCTATGTGGAAATCACTTCACAAAAGGAAGTAAGCCCAAAGCTTTGTGGAAAGCTTCAAACTTCTCCGTAGGCAGAGCCTTCGTGAAAAGGTCTGCAATGTTCTCCTGCGTGGGCACATATGCCAAGCTGATCTCCCCAGCAGAGAACCTCTTCCTGACATAGTGATAATGCACCTCAATGTGCTTAGTTCGAGCATGGAACACAGGGTTCCTTGCAACTGCCAATGCGCTCTGACTGTCAGTGAAGATGGTGGTGGCAGAAGACTGACCAACACCCAAATCAGCCATAAGGCGTCTGAGCCACACACACTCAATAGTAGCTATGAAAGCTGCCCTATACTCAGCCTCACAACTGGAAGTGGCCACAATAGGCTGCTTCTTGCTTAACGAAGATATACATTAGCTACCAATCATGAAGCAAAAGCCACAAGTGTCATAGCAACCAGCCCAATCAGAGTCAGAAAAAGCATGCAAATCTGGCGGTAGTGATCCCCCCTTGGGATAAAACAACCCAAGTAGTCAAGTACCACTCAAGTAGCGAAAGATGTGCTTAACCACTTGCCAGTGCTTGACTCCTGGGCAATGCATAAATCTGCTCACCTGTGAGACAGCAAACTGAATATCTAGCCGAGTAATGCATAAGTAAATCAAGCATCCAACAGCCTGCTGATAGAAAACAACATCAAATGCATCTCCGGCATCATGAAGACTCAATCATAAACCCGTCTCCATAGAAGTGGCAATAGGCTTACAGTCTTCAAGGCCAAAACATTGCAATAATGTGTCAATATATTTCGTTTGACACAAAGCCATTCCACCATCAACTTGCATAAATTGAATGCCCAAATAGTGATGCAAATGCCCCAAATCAGACATCTCAAATGAGGCATGCAAATCAGCCTTGAAATCAGCAATATGCTTCTCAATAGGACCAGTGAGCAGCATGTCATCAACATAGACAACAATGATCAGAAGCACATCATTAGCACGCTTAACATATAAGGTGCTTTCAGTTGGACTGTTGTCAAAACCATGTGCAATCAGATAGGCATGTATCTTCTCATACCAAGCACGTGGTGCTTGCTTTAAACCATATAATGCCTTCTTTAACCTGCACACCTGGTTTTCATGCCCTTTCTGCACAAAGCCACGGGGCTGAAAAACATATACTTCTTCATGCAAGTCACCATTCAAAAATGCAGTTTTAATGTCCAAGTGATGTACATTCCGACCATGATGGGCTGCAAGTGCACAAATACTCTGAATAGTAGTCATACGGCATGTAGGTGCAAAGGTCTCATCAAAATCAATGCCTCTTTCCTCCGCATAACCCTTTGCAACAAGCCTAGCCTTATACATGTCAACTGTATGATCAGGTTTACGCTTCAGCTTGTATACCCACTTAGTGCCAATGGCCTTCTTGCCAAGAGGCAAGTCACATAAAGACCATGTACCATTCTTCATTATAGCATCATATTCAGATTGCATAGCAGCCATCCAATTTTCTGAATTATGTGCTTCATCAAAAGAAACAGGCTCATTCTCATCATAGAGACTAGACGCAGCCATAGCATAGAAATCTGATGTAGAGGCACTATGAGAGCCTGAACGAGTATGATATGACAAAGGTGCATCTAATTTGTTGTCACGCAAAGTCTGCACCAGCCATCTTGGCATAGTTTTTGCCTGCTCAATATCAGCTCTCTCATCAATAAGTGCATCATGTAAATCTGCATCAAAAATGGAATGATATGCATCATCATATGAAACCTGCAGAGGCTGAGAAGTTGCCTCATTAGGACCAGCACTAGACTGTCCACCTATAAAGAGAGGCATCAAAGTATCATACATGTCTTTGGAGCTAACAGATGTCTCCTTGGTACATGAAAGCAATGGCTGAATAGCATCTTCAACGAAGACATCACAGCTAACCAGAATGTGTTTAGTCTATGGATGATACAGACGATAGCCTTTACTTTCAGAATTCTACCCAACAAAAATACATTTTAATGCCTTATCATCCAATTTTCTGTGATGTTGTTCAGGCACTAGTGCATATGCCAAACAACCAAAAACACACAGATGAGCAACAGATGGCTTGCGGTCATGCCAAGCCTCATATGGAGTGATACACTGCAGCGCTTTAGTGGGACACATGTTCAGTACATATGCTGCACACATGACAGCCTCGAGCTAGAAACTATGAGGTAAAGCCTGACTCCTGACCATACACCTCGCCATCTCCATGAGAGACCTATTCTTCCGTTCAGCAACTCCATTCTGTTGAGGTGTATAGGACACTGTACACTGGTGTTTTATCCCACGTTCAGCCAAAAATGCATTAAAATAAGAAGACATATATTCCCCCCCTCGATCAGAATGGAGGGTGCCCATTTTACATGCTGAGAGATTTTCAGCCAAAACCAAAAACTGTTTGAAGCACATGAACACTTCGGACTTTGCTTTGAGTGGATATACCCATGCATGCCTGGAAAAATCATCAATGAAAGTCACGAAGTAAAGGTAATTTCCAAAAGAGGGTGTCTTCATAGAACCACAAACATCACTATGTATAAGCTGCAATTTCTGTGTAGCCTGAACTGAACCATCTTTTGGAAAGGAGGAACACTTCATTTTGCCCAAAATACGTCCTTCACAAACATGTTTTCCAGGTGCCTCAAGTTTGGGCAAAGAGGACACCATTTCAGATTTTTGCAGGCGTAGCAAACTAGCGAAATTCAGATGACCAAAGCGTGCATGCCAAAGCTTTGTATCTGACATAGCCTGAGAATCATTTACTGCATATGCCAAATCATTTTCAGATCTTTCACAGTCTATGATCTTATACAGCCCACGACATAAAATGCCAGAAGCAATAATCACATTGCCATTTGACAGATCATGAGCTGTACACCTATCATCAACAAATTTCACAACCAAGCCAATCTTGGCTAATGTAGAAACTGGTAACAGGTTCTTTTTGATCCCTGGCACAAATAAAGCATCTGACAAAGTGAAAGAACTACCATCAGCTGTCAAACATTGGTCTACAAAGACCATTCCATGTGTGTGTGGGACGAGGGCGAGCGTCCCACACACACATGGAATGGTCTCTATAGACCAATGTCTGATATCAAAAGTAGTCAAAATGATCTTACCAACTCCCATAACAGGATAAGAGGAGTTGTTGGCACATGTAACAGTATTCCATGTAGGGGCAGGCTCGAGTGAAGAGAAGAAACTCCGCTACGAGGTAATATGTTTGGTCGCCCCACTGTCAAAATACCAAACATGTGAGTCTACTGCAGACATGCACTGCTCATGAGAAGATGGATCAAAACTGCAGACAGTAGTAAACGCCCATTCTTCTTCTTGCACAAGATTTGCGGACTCTATTTTTGGTGTAGAGGCCTCTGCAACAACCATTCCAGCCTCTTTCTTCTTTGCCTCTTTAGCAACCAGTTTTGGACAGTTCTTTATGATATGATCATTCCCTTTACAGTACTTACAAAACAATTTCTGCTTTTCTGATTTCTTCTCATCTTTATCTTCCTTCTTCGAATATGCAAAATTAGCAGATTTCTGCTTACTAGTTGAAGAGCTCCATTTTCCTTTGCCCTTCTGACTAGCTAGGAAAGCTTGATCTACAACTCGCATAATGGACCTGTTCTTGGACTGATCTTCCTGCAATAGAACAGAGACTAACTCCTCAAATGATAAGGCATTCGGATTGCCTTTCATCATCAAGCAAAGAGTAGAAGCAAAACTCTGATATGAATCAGGAAGACCATTCAGAACAATCTGCACAAGTGAGCTATCTGGTATAACCTCATCAGCAGAAATCAATTATTCCTTCAAGTCTTTGATCTTTGTTAGGAAATTGTCCATAGAATCACCTTCATTCATGTGCTCACTCTCCAACTGTTTTCGGAGGTAAGCAACACGAGCCTCATTCCTAGCTTGGTACAATGTGGTAAGTGTATCCCAAGCATCCTTGGCTGTTTTGCAAGAGCGAATGTGAGGAATAATAGCACGTTCGACAGACAAAGCTATCAATGCATGTGTCTAGGTATCTCTGCCATCCGAGCGAATCTGCTCTACAGTAGGTGCAGTAGAAATAGTAGCACAAATAGGAATCTGCGGAATATCATCTTCGACACCATCTTCATCAGCTCCAGCACTTGTATTTGCAGTACCTGTAGTCAAAGGTGTAACAAGACGTCTTTAAACACCCTGCACAATGTTCCATAATCCTTTTGCAACCAATACATGTCGCATCATATAATCCCATAATGGGTAGTTGGTACCATCCAACTTATCCTCAACAGCCAACATACGGAATACATCACTGCTTTCAGCCATGGCCAGTGACTAAAATACCTTGATGCAAAAAATTCACTGTATCTCAAAAAGTTGAACAGAACTGCCCAGACGAGTTCTGCTAGACCTGTAACAGACTTCAAGATGCTTAAACCGGCAAACAAAAACTGGTATATACCTTTGGCACAAAAAGATAAAATAGCCTGCACAAGCATTATGATAATGCGTTTGGAGGCTGAAACGAGCTCAGATCGTGATTTAGGCACCACACAACAAAGCTGTTTTGATCTCAGAAACACGCTGAGTATGCTCACCAAAATTCATGTGATTCTGAGACTGCAAATGGAGGAGTGTCGACGGCGCCCTAGATGAAGCGACAACCTACTCTGATACCAATTATTGGAGTTAGACGTCTGCGGAAGCACGCGAACAGCACAAGGAAGAAGAAGAAGCTTGGAGTACAAACACACAATACTGAATGTATTGCTAGAGAATGTACAAAGATAAGTAGCCCATTAGGGCAATAGGTAAATACAAGCCGGGGAAAAGAAACCTCCTTAAAGAGGGAAAAAAGTGCCCCGACGGTCCTAGTGTGTTCACACACATCACTACCTAAATATATCAACAATTTCTTGGTGTCCGGTTGTGGTATAGCATCCATTCATACATCCATCTTGATTGTCCAATCTAGGTTTTTGTTTATCAAGTTCATTTGTTTTTTGTTTGCCAATGTGTTTTTTTTAATTGTTTTGAATTATTTATTGTGTACTCTACTCACTGTGACAATGTACTAATTGTGCTCATTGTGATATTGTGCTCACTGTACTCACTGTGCTCACTGTGCTCACTATGCTCATTGTACTCCCTGTGCTCACTATGCTCATTGTACTCCTTGTGCTCCCTATGCACTGTTCATTGTTCGATTTCAATTTGGTTATCAAATTTGGTTATCAAATTCATTTATCAAGTTCTTTTATCAAGTTTGTTATCAAGCTTTTTTATCAAGTTAATTTATCAAGTTCATTTATCAATTGGGTTATAGTTCAGTTACCATTCGATTACTCCAAGGTGTCAACTAAGGCATAGAAATATGGCATAACTTTGGCATCTATGGCTTCTCTAGCACTCATGGTTCTCTTCCTCCACTTTGGTTCACTTTTTTGTTCTTGTTTTCTTTGATGATATACTTGTCTATAGTGAGAATGAAAATGACCATGAACATCATTTGGCAATTTTCTTCAAATTTTTATGCAAAAACAAACTTTATGCCAATCCTAAAAGGAATTATTTCTTACAAAACGAAGTACAATATTTAGGCCATATAGTTTCTAGTCAAGGCATTCATGTAGATCCAAAGAAAATTAAAGTAATTGAAGAGTGGACTGTACCTAAAACCTTGAATGATGTACGCTCTTTTCTAGAATTAGCTAGTTTTTGTAGAAAATTTGTAAAAGGTTTTTCTTATTTAGCACTTTTGCTCACATTATCATTGAAGAAAAAGTTAAAATTTGCTTGGGGATTAGCACAACAACAATCTTTTTAAAAATTGAAACATGCACTTTCTCATGCACCTATTTTGCAATTATGAGATTTTGCAAAACCTTTCCATGTAGTTATAGATGCAAGTGGTTTAGGTATAGGTGTTGTATTAATGCAAAATTATCATCCCATTGCATTTGAAATTAGGAAACTTAAACCTTCTGAAAACAATTATAGCACATATGATGGGGAACTTTGGCTATTGTGCATGCTTTAGAAGCTTGGAAACATTACCTTATGGGTTCTTAAGTTTTAATCAAAATAGACCAATAGGCTATTAAACATTTATTAAATCAACCATTGATTTCTGACATACACATTAAATGGGCTTCATTCATACAAAATTTTCAGCCTATTCAATATCAACCTGGCAAAGCTAATGTTATAGTCGATGCCCTTAGTCTCTTCCCATTCCCACAAACAAATATTGTTTCAATCAATAATATCTATGTTGTTCATATTCATTCCTTTCATAACATGATTCCTACTTATGCATCTAATTTGTATTTTTCACAAGCATGAATGCTTTCAATAATTCTACAACAATTAGGGAGGATCACTACACTTTTCATTATGGACTCTTGTATTTCCAACACAAATTATGCATCACACAAGGTTTTAAAGAATTTGTTATGAAAGAGATGCATGCATGAGCACATTAAGAAGATTCAGGAATGTTACATGCTTAATGCTACTAAGAAACGAGTAGCTAAACAGTTTAATGAAAATGATCGTATGGTTTTGAATAATTAAAAGACGTTTGAAAAATGTTTCACAACATCTTAAACTTAAACTTGCACCACATTATAGGACCTTTCCATATTATTCAAAAAAATTAATGAGAATGCTTTTAGCTTAGACATACCTTCTCATTGGAATATACATAATTCTTTTCATAATATTTTATTGAAATCCTTTAAAGGAACTTTACCACTCACTCCTATTTTAGATGATCCTTCTTTGCTAGAAGAGGATGCAAAAATTCTATTTCTAGAGAAAATACTTGATTATGGTGTTACTACTACATGCACCAGTAACTAGTATCATAGATATTTAGTTAAATATAAAAATCTCTCACTTGAAGAATCTCAATGGATTCATAAAACATCACTAACTCCACACTATGATCATTTGATTTCTACATTTCATTCAGAGCCACATCAAAATCTAGTTTTCCAATTCCATGCATGTGTTTTTACATGGAACATGCTTATGATTGTTTAGTGATGGGACATGTGATTGGTCATCCATCTCTATTTTATTATTATCAATCCAGGTTAGTTGTTCATCAACACAGAGGCATGTTATACTTTATGCAATAAGGAAATGTTATATGGATTTTAATGTCTTGATTTAGAAGGTGAAGACTCATTAGGGTGTGAATTTACGTGGACTTATTCAAATATTTTTGAAGATATTTAGAAGAATATCTACAAGATAGTATTTTAGTTATTTGTTATTGTAAAAATAATAGATCGCTTTAGAAAGCAACGTAGATTACTTAGAAAGTGATATTTTTGTAAATAAAGCAATTTTTTGTAAACGTACACTTTTTGAAGTGCTACCCTCATGTATCTTCTATTTAGGATGTAATCATAAATACTTATAAATACACATGCTCTGATAGACTCATCTATCAAAGTATGTAGGGAGAGACTATACCCAATCTGGTGTCAAGTCTTTTGTCTCTTTCTATTCTATTTATGCTTTTCTGAGATCTTGTTTCTATACTATCCTCTATGTACATGTGTGTGCAAGATCCAATCAAGACCCTCCACTGCTCATATGTCATATCTTTAAACATGAAGTTTGTGTAAATGTCTAGCACTTTGAGTGCTTAAAATAGATGTACAAAACAATGAATAAGAATATACCAATGTAGTTCTATAGATCTATAAACTCATGTGAATTTCAAAGAATTATGTATCTCCATCACCATGTTATGCTTCAAAGATGTCGAGGACCATATATTAAGTTATGGCCACTCTAGCTTGGAAAGAGAATCTACTTTAATAATATCTAACCAACAAAATCATTTGATGTAGAGGGCAGAACATATGTATACATGTAAAAGAAAACTCTCTCACTATGAAGCTGAGTAGAAGGCACTTGTGGAAAGAATAATGACCCAACATCTACGTGCAATGGTTGGAAAGTATCTCTAAGAATATGAAGTGTATGATCCTCCACCAAGGTAGGTGGAAATATATTTGCATTAAGAGAAACATATCTAACTAAGGTAAATAAATCAACAAGACCATGAACAAAAAAATATTATAAGTAAGAGTTACAATTTATTAAATATCCCATTTTGTTTGAGTTTTCCACTTTCATGCTTGCTAGTGTAAAAGCATGTTATACAATGGCAAAAGTCCGGCTACATTTGAGATTCTTGAAGCCCAATAGCTTTGCTTTCCAATATTGAAGGTCCAAGTTTTCATGATCTCTAACACGATGAGGGCCATCACTAGAGGGTTGCATGTGCACCCATGCACCTTTTGCAAATGTCATGTCCTAACGAATGTCTTCTACCAATTTTTTGTTGTGAAATTTTTATGCAATAACTTCATTTTTTGGATGCGTATAATGTTTGGGTGTTTGCATTAGAGTTCAAGCTATGGAAGTGATAATACGAATTCAAAGTGAAAGATGCATAGAGAAAGAAATGCAAGCATACGAGCTTCAATGGTGTGGTAGGGAGAGAAACTAGTAGAAAGCGATGAGGTTTTGGGACTTGGGTATGAAAGTTTGATGTTTTGGAGGGAAACATTGTATCTTGAGTCATTTTGGAAAAAGTCACTTTTTTAGGTTAGACCCTGCACATATTTTGAATAAGGGTTCAAATATAGCACTTTTGATCCTAAAAAGTGGTTAGGATTCCATCGAATGATGTTATGAAAAGTTCTGAAATGTTTTGAAATCTTTGAAGATTAGGGCCTAGGTTTGTTATGATATTCCTTTCTCTCTTTAGAGGCAAAACCTGAACATATGAAATCATGTTCCCTCTTGCCCTTCAACCTAATAATGTTTAGGCTATAAATGTTTAGTTGGAGAGGTTATGTGCTTAAAGTTTGGTTTTCTATCTAGTAGCCTTCCCTCCTTCTTCCATTTGGCCACCAATCTATACCCCTCTTTAGGGTTTTCCACATAACATCCTTTCTCATTGAACTTGACCTCCAATCCTCTATCAACTATTTGACCCACAGAAAGAAGGTCCTTTGTAATTGTGGGAACATAAATAACATCCCTCAAACACCTAGCATTATAAGAACCATCCAACATAACATCACCCATATGCATAATTGCATGGGGCCTATCATCATCAAGTCCCCCATGCCCTTTGTTTTGATAGTACATCCTCATTTGAAAAGAAGCCCTTGTTGTAGCTCATGTGATTGTTGCATCCATTATCAATATACCTTATGTTTGATCCTTGTGTCTTGTAGTCAATCACTTGCATCATTGCTAACATGCTTTCATTATCATTTGAAGAAGCCTTTTTAGACCCACTTGATTCCATTTTTGGAGATGATATGCCCAATATATCTAATCTTTGGTTTGAAAAATTCACACTTGAATTCTTTGGAAAAGAGTGAATTCTCCCTTAGCACTTGGAAGAATATGTTTAAATGTTCCAAGTTTTCTTCTTCTGGCTGTCTGTAGATTAAAATATCACCAAGAATTTATGCTAGAAAAATTCCTAAATATGGCCTTAACACACGCTTCATGAGTGTCGTGAACTTGGGTGGAGCATTGGTCATCACCAAAAACTCATAGTGCCCATACCTAGTTCTAAAAGTAGTCAGGAACATCTTTTCCTTTATTCTAATCTTGTGATACCCTCATCATAAATCAAACTAGTAAAATAATGAGCCTGATGTAATTAATAAAATTGACCATCCAATCTAGGCATTTGAAATCTATTTTTAATATTTACCTTATTGTATGATCTATAATCAATACACAATGTCAATAGCGAGCTTTGATAATTGGAATGGACTCTTCAGACTCATTTTGTTGGTTGTCCTTGCAACATAAGAACTCGGATGCATTTTTACCATTTTGTTTTATTATAGAAATAACTATATTGGGTGTATATTTTTCCATTAAAAATGTTGCAATGCTTTTTTTTGCAACGGAACAAAAAATTTTGCTTTTATAGCATGTACCTCAATACTGTGCTTGCATGTGGGTAGTCTTGGTTTTGTTCTACACATAAGCAGTTTTGATGTCAAATATGTGTGTTGTGTTTTATGAGAGTTTGGAATCATATGGTCAAATTCATGCTTTGATATTTGTAGTGTATTGTTCTTACTCATTTGGTTGAATATCATATGTGATGTAGGTACCAAGATGCATTTGCCTCAATGAATAACTTTGAACTTGCTAAACCATTGAGTTCTCTAAATTCACAACAAAATGGTGAAGTTTGGTTGTTATTTTTTTCTTGGTGATTGCATATTGATTGGCTATTGCATATTTTCTAGGGTCATATGCATTTGTAACTATCTTTTCTCGATGTTTGATTTATGCATTCACATCAGCATGATGTATGTTAGCTATTGCATATTGGTTGGATCAATGTCAACGGTGTAGATAACATAAATCTCTACATAAATAACTACTCTGTTGGCACACTTGTTGATTCAATTTTTGCAGCTTGTTTGGGATTGTGAAACTTAGGGTATGGATTGTGTTTCTCTATCTTTTGGTTTGTGTGTATGCATAAAGATTAATGGCCATTGGTGAATGGATTTTTGAAGTGTGGATTTGCGCCATAATTAATTTATGTCTTCCCTTAAGATTCGCTTACTCATCCTGATATAATGTTGTGAGTGCATTTTTCTACTAGTTACTAATATGATTTGTATGTAATGGATACTACTATTGTTTGATGATTTGCTAACTAATGTAAGCTATTGATGAGCATGAAAAAGCAGCCTCCATTGAAAAATGAGGGGTGAAAACATATTAGACTATACTTAGTTCGTTCATTGCCTCATTTTCTTCTAATGACGAGAGAGTATTTTGTTGATAAAGTAGCTTGGATGCATTTATTATAGGAAGTGTCTACTTTATACTATGGAGAATTCTTGATTCTGAACTATTATCTATTTGCTATGGTTTTTTGTTTTCTCAGCCCCATGTAGACTTTGTTATAGGAAAGTAGTCGGCTTAGTTGTATATAGTGGGACTATCTCCAAGATTGGAAGTTGGTCCCTCTATATGTAGTGGAATAGTTTGTGCTTAATAATATCTCTTTCATTTAAGACTATAGACTATGCATGTCAATGGTTATAATTATATGCATACATATATGGTCATATGTAATAAGAACATTGCTTTGGTGCATGAAAACACGGACATTTGCCATTGCATTTTTGTTATAAAAGGTTTTTATTGGCGAAGATTTTGTCTCTCTTTTACACATAAAATCGTCAATCCTAGTAATGGTTACTACTTGTATATCATATTTCTATAAGGGCAATGCTTAGTAACTTGAGGATGTTATAGATACCACATGTTTGTTTTGTAATAGGTGGCATAAACATATGGGATATGTATTATGAGAAACCCTAAAAGAAGAATAGGTATACTAGATCAAAATACTATTTGGTTTGGTTTTAACAACTCGTTTCTAGAATATTGTGACAAAGATCTACGCCAATATTTTAGTGATCTTAGGTGTTCTACCTATACCGTAACTATGGTATGTGCCTGTATCTACTTGTTTGGTTCAGTAGTGAAGTATAGTATCATGAGAGCTTCCTTCAAACAATTACGAGGCATGATCATGGAGGATAACTCAGGGTATTTTTAAAGATCATTCAACATTACAAACAAAGGAGACTTTATCAATTTCTCCTCAATGATCCCTACATATGTTAATTTGAGTGATGTGTTTGGATGAATAATTGGACATTTTAGGTCATTCGTTGACAAACTAGGGAAGATTAAGGCATAAAAGTAACTTGTCTAAGATTTTGAAAACTAGTTTGCCTATTGAGAGTTTTCTCGTTATTCCATTATAAATATTGTTTCATCAGACATGTCAGGTGATTGGGAATTTTATTTTAGTAAACCTTAGAAAGCATTTGTAGTACTCATAGAATTAAATCCCTTTTTCTAAGAATTAATATTGTTTCTAGATGCACATCTACAAAAACAGGTTGATTTCTAGGATTCAATCCTTTCCTAGATCAATGATAACCAATAAATATTATGTATAATTCTTCTAACAAGTGGCCTCACCAATAATTCTATATCTTTTAGGTTGATAGCTTTAAGTATGTTCCTTCATTGTTCACAACGTTTAACATGTGTGGATCGGTGAACTTTGATCCAATAAATCACTTACCTTGAGAATTTCTCATAAAGATATATGTAGTAACAATATGCTTAATCAAGACTAGTAATTTCTTATTTAGACATTTGCATTTGATAAAATGCTTGGACCCGAGCCAAAAAATCTCTCCTACGGTTTGAAACAGGTTTTAGCTTTGTCCTATATCTGCTTTTGGGAGGGTTGGTGAGTTACCTACTTTGTAAAGGCTCTAGAGTAATGTCACCTCTTCATAACATTTAGATTCATTTCATTTTCCTACCTTGGAGTTGTAGGACATTTGTAATGAATAAAAGTTGGAATATAGTTTGTATTTAGTTTTGTTCTTTCATTTGTTATCTCCTTTCAATTGAGATCCATGATATAAGATCAACCATATCAGAACTCTTTGAATGGTGCTCACTAAAAGATACATACATACATATGTACATACCTACATACATATGTACATACATATGTACATACATACATACATGCATACACACTTAAAAACTTACATACATGCTTACTTTTGTAAATACGTACAAACATACATACATAAAAACATATATATACACATACATAAAATACATGCATATATACATACACACACACATACATACATACGTACATACATACATACATAAAAACATACATACATACATATGTACCTACTTACTTATATACATATATACATACATACATACATACATACATATGTACGTACTTGCATACATACATACATACATACATACTTACTTACTTACTTACTTACTTACTTACTTACATGCATACATGCATACATACATACATACATACATGCATGCATACATACTTACATATACATATAAATACATACATGCATACATACTAATTCACTTACTTACTTACTTACTTACTTACTTAGTTACATACATACATACATACATATACATATACATACATACATACATACATACATATATGCATACGTACATACATGCATACATACATACAAACATACATACATACAAACATACATACATACATATATACATATTGGGCTACCAACTCGACTTTTGACTAGGCTATTGATCGACATGGTTACTTATATACACAAGTAACATATCTTTGCTCACTGGTCTATTGACAGTTGCACCCCATAAATATCGGGATGGTCTTATGATTTGTGAAACATCTTTCTCTATGTGTAGTCCATCAATTTTGCTGAAATAACTCATGATTGATAGCTTATTAATTTAATTAGAGTTCCTCAAAAGGAATGTTTTTAACTCTTGGATCAACTCCTACCTATCTATTTTGATCCATTGATTAGTGGATCATATTCCAAGCAACATATATGATTATTTGTGATCATTAGCTAGCTAAAGAGTCCCACTAAACTCTCCAGCAATCATTCTTAGGATGTGTGAAGCAGGATCTAGCAACACCACTTCATCTCTTGTGACTATCCATAATCTCCTCCAACACTACATGCATGTGAATTCACATATTTGTTTTTTAAATAATAATGAAATATTTGCACTAATCCTCAAACCTAGGCAGTAGAATTATGAAAAACTCATTTCTTTGATTCAAGGTATCAACTTAAGAATTTCGTTTACACACCTTTGGTCATATTTCAGATTGATCTCAAGTGTTATCTATTTTTTCAAAGTTACTTTTTTTTTATGGTGCATGAATTATGTATCTAGCCTAACAAATCCCACTCCATGCTTTACTTCGAATTTGGGCTATCATAGCTCATCACATGGGTAGGTAATGACTAATACGATTACATCTTATTTATGTTGGATGTTTCTTATCTAATAGTAATCCATTTTTATACTTTTTATACTCTTTTTGAAGAAAAATATTGCTGAAAACTATAGAACAACCATCGGTCAAACATACTCTCTCGATAACAAAGTGCAGAGTGCAATAGTTTGAACACATTTATTACCTATTTGGAAGGCATTTTCATGTGAAATGTGAGGAGGATAACTTGCATTTGAAAGATCAAATACTATCTAAGTGTGTGAAAATAAATGGGATTTTTTGCACCATGTGTGAGAACTTGACAATAGAAGTTTGTGACTCCAAGCTATAAGCTTTCATCTCTGTAGATAATTAGTTGTATGACTGCATTAGCTCTGTATGAAGTTTTTGGTTGCTCTTTAGAACTTTTCCTTTTGCCCAATATCTTTGGAATTAAATATAACAGCTCAACACCTTCTTATTTTATGTTGCCACCATTCGAAAATTTTCTTTAATCATACTCATGGGACAACAAAACTTCCTAACACGAGCTTCAAACAATGTGGGATTACATAGAATAAAATGTAGGTAATCAAGAATACACTATTTTAGAATTTAGTGTGAGCTCAATCATATAAGATTTAGATTTCTAGCTTTTTAAGAATGTTTGAAAATGAGCGAAGGAGTAGTGATACTAAATTCATTGAAAACAATGTATCATTAATAATACTCTATTTGTGTAGGGAGAGGTATGTCTTTCTTAAAGTTAAATCTAAGCAATCAAGGGGTTTCTTAATCTTGTGGGTTACTATTTGAGTTGAAACAAAATGAAAATGAAACAATGAATGAAGAATACATGCATCCAACCCGTTGTCTTCTTCAATTTGTACAATTTTGCTCAAGTATTGTTCCTAAAATTTGGAGTTGGTCAATTAAAGATGTCACATGTAAAATGGTTGTGGTTTAACTACTTTGAGTGCGATAACTTGGAGGGTCATGATCATCAAAATTCACGCCTTTAAGGTTGATTTCAAGTCGTTCAAAACAAGCATCTAATTGGTGATCCTTTATAAAATCTTGGAGCCCACATTCCTAACATTGCATGAACCACTTTTACTTATAGCCAAAGTCTATTCTAATTCAAGGGGAGCTTATTCCTCCATGCTTTGAGAAATTCCATTGAGTATAGATTTATAAAGATGGCCTCAACCACCTTTACCTATAGCTTAAGCCCATTCTAATTCAGGGGGAACTTATTCCTCCATGCTTTGAGAAATTCCATAGAGTATAGTTTTGTAAAGATGAGACTCTGTCTTAGATCTATCGAGTTGGTTTATGTGGATATGACAAACAGCTTGGTAAAATCTTTTCACAAAGTTTCTCCCCAATGGGATCATTTTCGCAAATATTTTTGGACCTTCCCTTTTGTCGACTGAACACACTCCGCATAGCTAGTTACTACTTCATAAATTAGTTGAATGTCTTGTTTGAAGGCATTGATAAGTATATGTATGTACAAACGTATATGATAAGTATATGTGTGTACACACATACCTGATAGGTATATGTGTGTACACACGTACATGAAAGTTGTATTAGTATATCATGATATGTATATGTGTGAACGCACGTACATTCTAATGTATGCATATTTCTCTCGGTACTTCCAATACACAATAGTGCTACTTTGTGTTATTATCTTTTACATCTCCCAAATTTAATATGAGTCCATCTTCCTCCTTATTTCTATGCATTCAATTTGGTTCACTTTCACCTTGCATGCTGAAAGATTCATGCTGATATCCATTTTTACATTTCCTCTTTGTGCTCTTGTGCAGCTACCTCGTATTTCATTGAATAGGTAATAAGGCCTATTCATGAAATTTGGGAATTATTCAAGTCCCATTTATATTACTTACTGTGTTTACTTGTTAAATTTTAGGTCCACCTTCATACCCCATTTACAATAAAATTATCCTCAATATTAAAGTGTCAATTTAATATACTCTAATCAAGAGATAATAACATGTTTTAGTGTGTGAATGAGTCAAAATGTAAAACATTGAGACACAAAGAACTATCTCAAAATCCTGTGTAATTCCCATTTTTCCTGAATAGGCCTTTAATTTGGAATTAACTTCTATTCTCTTTCCACAAATTATCCTTTTTTTATATTTATTAATGAAACACGGTTATAAAAGCAAACTGATTTTTATTTTTTTGGAAAATAGATGGAAGACATGAGTGGTTTTTATATATCTTCATCTATTAGGGCATCTTAAACCTTAATATCATCATGTTCCAACATCCATCTTATGGAACCGAGAATTTCGTTTTTTTAAATATCAACCCTTCAAAGTGAGATCTTTGGTTGCATTCAATAAAATCTTTCTCAAACTCAAACCACTATTGAGTTGAATTTTGATTACTTTATTTGTTTACCAATACAATCTCCTAGTTCCTTATCTTTATTTAATTACACATATCCTTAATGTGATCAATGAATTCATCATTAATATTTCATGAGATAATGAGAATAAGTCCCTTATATGTACCATTCTATTGCTTGAAATATTTTATAATTCTTTTTATTAGGTTTGATTTCACTAATCCAAATTGTAAGTTCTTTTGACTCATTAGATGTCATAGGTTATTTTCTAATAGAAGTTGTTCACCATACATATCCATGGTGCATGACTGGTTTCTTATGATTTCTCTACTTGTATGATTTCTCTACTTGGTTAGCATACCACATTTTCGAAAAGAAAGTTTGATTGTTGAGATGTACTCCTCCTCTTAAGCTTGAATTGATTTCAAAGTACAAGAAAAGGTGGGCATAGCACCCCTTGGGCCCGTCTATCACTTTAAGTTGGGGTTAGATGTCTATGACATACATGACCAAAAGGTTGGCTAAGAAAATATAGGGGAAAGGATGGCCCTTAGTGTCTATACGAAGTATCTGATTTGAAATAGTCTCAAGGTGAATGCACAAATCAAACGATCGAGAGTTAAAAACATGTAATCATATGTACACATGTGTAGACGGATGTTTGCACCCACTCTTAGGAGTTGAACCATCGCCCGTAACCTAGCAAGTGAAGGGTCCAATTTTTTGACCTAGTGCATGCGGATAGGTTGGTATATGTTTGAGACATTTGTATACAACATAATGATCATTAATATTCCTTAAAATAATATGTTTCATAAAGTACTTTTTGTTACCTTTGTTTCAAATGGATGGTGATGATAGGGTATTATTGTCCCTAGCCCAAATCGACCAATCTGTAAAGTAGTCTTCCCTAAGAAAATAATTATAAACTATAAACATGTTTGGATCCATGATGGTTAGGTTTATAGTGTAGTGCCCTATGATATGGTTCGAGATCGTAATTCTAAAACAATGAACGAGGCCTTGTCTCGTTTACAAGAGCAGATTTTTACAATGGCGGGTGATGGTATGTATGTATGTGTGTGTGTGTGTGTGAGTGTGTGTGTGAGAGAGAGAGAGAGAGAGAGAGAGAGAGAGAGAGATCTGAAGCGTAATAGATAAGGCAATAGTTGAACTCTACGCAATACGGCGAATCAGAAATGTTAAGAGAACTAGAACAACTTCCAAACATTCCATGGAGATGAACGCCATCATCTACCATTTACAGCAGTGCATTTCTGCGATGGTCCAAACATAGAAATGCACTGTTTCGCCGAAGTCCACCGTGCAAACAAAGCCATTCTACCTGGCAGATGGAGCTGAAGAAGAAATGAGATGGAGTAAAGATCGTTTCCAACTGCATACAATATCGGCCTTCACCTGCCCTCTGCGAGGAGGCGGCCTGGCCGTACTTTTATTACAGTAGAAAATACCATTATCTTGATAGCTGCATTGCTGTTGCTCTTGATGATCCATGTGTACCTGCAGTTTAACTTGCTGAGAGAATGCAATGTACTCTATGGAGGAAGATCTTAATATAGCGCAACAATGTGGGTGGTAAAAGAAGATGAATATGTGGCGTTTGAGCCGTGGCCATGATGGCTAAATAGCATGAACTGCGACATTAATATGGATAAGCATGATGATGATGATGATGATGATGATGTGTGGCCATGATGGTTAAATAGCATGAACTGCGACATTTGGAGCCCACATTCTCAACATTGCCTCAGACGTCTTTACCTATAGCTAAAGTGCATTCTAATTCCAAGGGAACTTCTTCCTCCATGCTTTGAGAAATTCCATCGAGTACAGATTTGTAAAGATGGTATCAACCACCTTTCCCTATAGCTAAAGCCCATTCTAATTCAAGGGGAACTTATTCATCCATGATTTAAGTCATTCCATAGAGTATAGTTTTGTGAAGATGAGACTCTCTCTTAGATCTAGCGAATTTGTTTATTTGAAAATGGAAAATAGCTTGGTAAAATCTTTTCACAAAATGTTTCCCCAGTGGGAACACTTTTGCAAATATGTTTTTGACATTCCCTTTTGTCGAGGGATCTAGGAACTCCCTATTTGTGGAAAATTTTGTACAATTCAATCTAAGAAAAACTAGAATGTTTTCTAGAGTGATACTTGAAATTAACAGATTTTAATACCATGAAAATTAAAACTTTTTCACTACAATCAAATACAATTAGATAGCACTACAATCAAATAGAATTAGATCCAAAAGTGTACTCAATATTCTATCAAAAATTGTCATGAAAGCATGCAAGGTGCAAACATGGACATTGACTAAAGGGAATTGAATAATGGTATTCCATTCCTTATCTAACATGACATGATTAGGTGTACCTAACATGGGACACCTCATTAAAGGTATATCCCATTCAGTAGATGGAGATGCATCTATGTCATCAGCTAAATTATCTATGTAGTTTTGTTTTCTCTTTGTTCATTTATAGCCCCATGTGCAATATGGAAAAGGATAAAGAGTGTATGCACCTTGTTTGCACCCTAACACGCATTTGATAGTCTTTAAGTCTCCACCTAAATGCCACTCTACTTCAAAATCACCTAGGCCTTCTACAGCGATTTTGGCACCATGAATCTGAGAAGTTATCACCTCCGTGATCCATGGGGTCCTACTAAAACTCCATGTAAGAACATCATTGGATTCTTAAGGTAGTTCAATAGCACCTAGCCACCATATATCTTTCTCGGATTGGACACTATATGTAAAGTGATGGGTAGATTCTTCACTTTCATCAATAATGGCATGGGCCATAGCTTCGTTCATGAGTGTCACACTAAGTCTCTTAATATGTCTATAAGAAAATAACAGCACAGCGGAACGGACCTCTAGACAGAGTTGAGAGAAAAATGCAGACAAAGATAGACGCAGACTGAGAGATAGAGAACTCAAATTCTCATATTGCCGAGCATAATGCACTTACAATGATGGTGATGTCCACCTGTGCGCTCCCACTGTGGAGCTTAGATGGCTATCTAGACAGACTCTAGATGAAGGGCTTACTAGTGCGCAATCCTATGTAAAAGTCAACCTGGGCCGTGCTTATATAGCTTTTACAAGGCGGTTCGGTATAGATAAACATAGTCGGAAGAAACAAAATAGTCGATAAAATATACGATCCGAAAATATCTCCAGGACCAGAAGTCCTACTGTCTCGGCCCTACAAGCCAGGGGCATAGGCCCCCCGAACCCTGCAAAAGGGGGCAAGCCCCCCTCTACACTTCCCCCATTAAGGTTCTATAGGGAAACTGCACGACGCCATAGGGCCTTTATTTTCACCTTAAATGGCAACCCAATGGCTTGGAAGTTTATGCCCTACCTAACCTAATGGCTAGGCTCACAAAAATCATCTACAACCATCAACAGTCACACATAGACCTCATCTAACTTGGAAGTTGGGGTTCCACAAATGTTCGGGCTCTCGTAATGGCTTCTCCTCATAATGGGGGCCTTAAAACTTAGAGCACCATGGATCATTTGTGGTAACATGAGGGTGGAGTATTGAGCATATCTAACACCCCCCCTCAATGTCCACCCTACGGTGAACTACCTCCTTGGTCCAATCCCAAGCTTTGGAAAGCGTCAAAGAAGTTGCTCTCTCCCAAGAGCCTTGGTGAAGATGTCTACTCCATTTTCTTCAGTAGGACAATAGCTTATCTCCACAACCCCGTCCTCAATCAACTCACGCACATAGTGATACTGAATTTCTATGTGCTTGGTACGTGCATGGAAAATAGGATTTTTGGCGATGGCCATGCAACTTTGGTTGTCACACTTCAACTCTGTAGCCTCCTGTCCTTGTATTCCTATGTGCCATAGGATCCGCCTCAACCATACTGCTTCACATGCTGCAACACATGCAGCTTTGTACTCAACTTCAGTAGAAGCTAATGCTACAATCGGTTGCTTCTTACTAGTCCAAGAGAAAATCCCTGATCCTAAAGAAAAGCAATATTCAGAAACTGATTTTTTGGTATCAATATCTCCTGCCCAATTTGAGTCACAATATTTGACCAGAGATGATCCTTTTTCATAAAGAATACCATAATTATTAGTTCCTTTCACATACCTGAGTATCTGCATGCTTGCCTTCCAATGAGTTTGGCAAGGCTTATTAGAGAACTTGCTTACTACTCCAACACCATAAGAGATGTTTGGTCTGCTATTGCACAAGTAGATGACACTTCCAACTAATTTCCTATATCTTCCAATATCCACTGGAGATTAAGTATCTTCAATAGATGATTTTTTGTTGACCTCCATAGGTGTAGAAATTTCCTTGCAATCCTTCATGTCAAATGCCTTCAATATCCGACTTGCATACTTTTTTTGAGAGATGAAAATCTTCCCTAGTTCCTGCCAAACTTCAAGACCTAAGCAATAATGCATTAAGCCCAAGTCTGTCATTTCAAATTCTGAACTCAGGGCATCTTCTGTTTGTTGAAGAAGAGCATCATCATTTCCTGTAATCACAAGGTCATCTACATAGAGTACAAGCACAATTGTCTTCCCTCCTCTCTTTAGAGCATACAGGTTAGCATCAGAAGCACATCTTTTGAAACCTAGATTCAAGAGATACTTATCTATCCATTGGTACCATGCTCTAGGGGCTTGTTTTAGCCCATATAATGCCTTCTTCAGCTTACATACCTTGTTCTCTGAATGGGGAGCTTCAAACCCTCGTGGCTGAGACACATATACCTCCTCCTTGAGGTATCCATTCACAAACGCTGATTTGACATCCATGTGATAGACTGGCCAATGCTTATGTGCAGCCACAGCTAGTACTACTCGGATAATAGTCATTCTTACAATTGGGGCAAACGATTCACAAAAGTGAATTCCTTCAACTTGTGAGTAGCCTTGTGCAACAAGTCTTGCTTTATACTTTTCTAGAATACCATCAGCCTCGTACTTTAGCTTCCAGACCCACTTGGTGCCAATGACTTTATGCTTAGGGGGTCAATCCACTAGCTCCCAAGTTCCATTCTTCATGATATTGTTGTATTCTACTTGCATGGCAACCCCTCCAATTCAGATCATGGAGTGCCTCTTCCACATTGGTTGGTTCCTTTTCTTCTTCTTGAATGAGATCAGCCATCAAGGCTGTGTTTACAATATGGGCGCTTGCCCATCTCTATTCCTCTATTCTCTATGATCGCCTCGGTCCATCTGCAACCTATTCTAGTGACTGTGGGATGGGGTTTACAGAATCATAGAGTTGCCTCACCCAACGTGGCAATGGCTTTTCCACTTGTGTGTCGGCAAGTTGGTGACTTCCAGAATCATCATCTGAACATGACGCTTCCTTCTCTTGTGTAGAAGGGATAGCTCTTGGGCCAGGTTCATAGTGGATTGCCCCTTCGCCTGATGATAAAGTGGAAGCTCTCTTTTCCACTGCATGTGGCTGCTCCTCCTTAAACACCACATCACGAATTTCCATGATCTTCTTAGCCTCAGGGTCATAAAGCTTATAAGCCTTCTTATCTTCGTTGTACCCTAAGAAGATACATTTGATGCTTTTTGGTTGAAGCTTGTTTCTCTCCCTATCTGGAACATGTACATAACATTCACTTCCAAATACTTTGAAATGGGAAACAAAAGGTTTTCTAGTAGTGTAGGCTTCTTGTGGAGTCTTTCCATCAAGTTCCTTGGTGTAGCTTCGATTCAAGATGTAGGTAGTAGTGTTGACAAACTTTGCCCAAAATTGATTAAGCAAACCCTTTCCTTTCAACATGCACCTTGCCATCTCCATGATGGTTTGATTCCGACGTTCTACAACACTATTCTGTTGAGCACTATGTGCCACTGTGAGTTGATGCTTGATTCCCTTACTCTTGCAGAAATCTTCAAACTCTATTGATGTGAACTCACTACCATCGTCTGTCCAAAATTTCTTCATCTTCTTCCCTGTTTCAGTTTCAAAAAGCTGAAGCCATTCTTTAAACTTACCAAAAGCTTGAGCCTTATCGCGAAGGAAGTACACCCACATCTTCCTTCTATAGTCTTAGACAAGTAACATGAAGTAGGAAGATCCACCCAAGGCCTATGTAGGCATTTTTCCGCACAAGCTAGCATGCACCAACTCTAGAGGATAGATTGCCCTATTCTTGCTTTCTTGTGGAAACGCCTTCCTTTGTTGCTTGCCTATCATGCAAGCTTCACATGGTTCCTTCATTTCTGCAATCGATGGTAGGTGTGCAACCATACCCCTTCGATGCATCTCCTTCAGTACAGGGTATCCAATGTGGTCGAATCTCTCATGCCATAGCTTACTTGTGCCCATGTTTGTAGCGGTTGTAAGAGCACACAACTTATACAGGTTGTTCCTCTTTATGCCAGTCCCAACAATGTTGTTGTTACCATCCATAATCTTAGCTCCTGTCTTACTGAAAGATACTTGATGACCTTGATCAATTATAGAAGCTACTGAAAGTAGATTTTGTTTTATTTGTGGAACATACAACACATTTGAAAGCTTTCTGATATCACCATTACAGTTAATGAAAGAAACTGTACCTTCGCCCTTTGTAGGACATCTTGCATTGTTTCATACCTTTACTGTGATGGGTTCCTTTAGAGGCTATAAAGGTCTTTTCTACTTGTCATGTGACGAGATGCACCACTATCCAACACCCATGAGTCATCTGTTCCTGAATCTTCAGCCGAGGAGCACACCTCCTCTATCGTAACAAATAACTCAAGCTCTATTGTGTTGGTAGACTCCTTGCCCTTGCCACCTTTTGAAGAGCCACTTTTCTCTTCTACCTCCTTGATGCAACATTCTTGGATTATGTGTCCCTTCTTCTTGCAGTGGGAACACTCTCCCTTGAACTTCTTTTTGTCGTTGTTCTTTTTGTCGTTCTTCTTTTTGTCTCCATCTTTTGAAGAGTCTGTTTTGCCTCCTTTGGCATTTCTTGTGAATGCAGCATCTCCTTTGCTACCACCACTCCTTGCCTTGAACCGTAGCTCCTCCTCCATGAGTAAGGCATTGAATTCTTCAAAATTTCATGGTTGAGGTCTCATTTGAGTGTTAAGATCAGTTACCAAACCATCAAACTTAGTCGGACAGCAGATTCAAAGACAACGTCAAGCTAGCTCCTCACTTGACTTTTGAACACCTGCTCCTGCCATTTGATCTCATAGATTCTTTACGCAAGTGATAAACACCTCTGCAGTCTCCCCACCAGCAAAACGTTCTGTTGCAAGCTAATTCTCCAAGTTCTAAATCTGTGTCTGATTACGAGTTTCATATTGATTTCTCAATATGTTCCATGCTTCACATGCCTTCGTAGTATGCTAAATGAGAGTCAGAACACTATCAAAAGTACTTGTAACAAGAGCACAAAGTGCATCTGCATTTCTACGTTTCCAAGCACATAGAAGATCAACATCAGGAGGAATCATTTGACCAGGATTATTTGGATCAGATCTTTCTTGGGGCTCATGATCAGTCCCAAGAACAGTCTCCAAAAGCTCATACGAATCAAGAATATAAGTGATTTTGAACTTCCATAGGGTGTAGTTCGTACCATCAAGTTTACCTTCTATGAAGGCTTGTGGCCATATCTGCAACATTGGGATGACCGGCATCATTGCTACTCCTGCTTGTGTGCCACCTCCTCCTATTGATGAACCACCTTGGCCCCCAGTCATAGATGATGAAGCACCACTTGACATCTTCTCTCTTTGTATTTCAAACCTCTACAACCTCTACGTTTCTGCTTCTACACCACTCAGAGTCTCCTGAGCTCTGATACCATGTAAGAAAATAACAGCATAGCGGAATAGACATGTAGACAAAGTTGAGAGAAAAACGCAGACAAAGATAGATGCAGACTGAGAGACAGAGAAATAAAATTCTCAGATTACCGAGCGTAATGCAGTCACAATGATGGTGTTGTCCACCCGTGCGCTCCCACTATGGAGCTTAGATGGCGATCTAGACAGAATCTAGATGAAGGGCTTACTAGTGTGCAATGCTATGTAAAACTCAACCTGGGCCATGCTTATATAGCTTTTACAAGGCGGTTCAGTATAGATAAACGTATTCAGGAGATACAAAATAGTCGGTAAAATATATGATCTGACAATATCTCCACGACCAGAAGTCCTACCATCTCGACCCTATGGGCCAAGGGGATATGCCCCTTGGACCAGGCAAAAGGGGGCAAGCCCCCCTCTGCACTCCCCCCATTAACGTTCTATAGGAAAATTGTGCGACACCACAGGGCCTTTATTTTCACCTTAAATGGCAACCCAATGGCTTGGAAGTTTATGCGCTACGTAACCTAATGGCTTGGCTCACAAAGATCATGTACAACCATCAACGGTCACACATAGACCTCATCTAACTTGGAAGTTAGGGTTCCACAAATGTTCGGGCTCTCGTAATGGCTTCTCCTCATAATGGGGGCCTTACAACTTAGAGCACCATGGATCATTTGTGGTCACATGAGGGTGGCGTATTGAGCATATCTAACAATGTCATCCCTTTATGATTTGACATTTCTCTAGGTTCAATACAAATTTGAGTTCGGAACCACAATATACATCAAATAACAAACATTATATTAATAAAATACTACGAATGTCATTATCACAACAATGGATATACCTTGAATTGTTGATTTGTAAAATTTAACCATTTCCTTTTGAAGCCTCTCCAAATTGATAAATATATTGTTGTACTTTGTGTAGATGAATCCCTTTCTAGATGAGTTTTTCAACTCTTTCTTTGATGTAGATGAATGATAAATGGATGCACGCATGCCCCCTATTTTTGGGGTGCATCAATCAACAGACTAGAGAGTAATGAAATGATAGTATCTCTCGATTTAGAGAAGCAATGATAAAGCAATTTTGTAGCTATAACCGAGGCAATATGCTGAAGTTATGATGCTTTAAATCATGGAAAATGATCAATCATGCACTAAGAACAAGCTCTGTGAAGATCATGAACTCATGTAGTCATTGTAGAGAAGTGAAATGTAGATGTAATGATAATGTATGTATTAAATCATATACAAATACAATGTCATTGGCAGTAATCTATTGCTCAATGTATGGGAGGTGAATGAGCTATGAGGTGAGCTATCAATTCACAATGTATCCCCTTTCAAAATGATCTCATGGAGTCGAGATATCATGCAGGTCATTTGATCCTCTTTTTATAGTTGTGTTTGGAGCCAATCTTTGAATTCAAATTCAAAAGGTCCACCTAAAAGTGAATCCTAAAGTATAGGATATATTCTCTCATCAATTAACTACCAAATGAATTGTGATATAAAGCTTCCTAACTCCACGTGCAAGTAATGCATTTTTACAAAGGTAAATGTCTTTGATTTTACAAGGGATTAATAATATAAGGTTCCATGATTATTATGCTAATCATCCAAGTATGTGGACTTGGATTCTCTTGCACCAATAGCTCCCCCTCAAGCCTAACATGCTTGATCTTCATTCTTCCTTGATCTCCTATGAAACAATCATCAATTTGAATCTACTCATCTTGGTTCCATCCAAAGATTTTGTGAGTATATCTGTTAAGGATAGTTGGTACACGGGATAGTTGAATATCCTTGCTAAGAAATTTCTCCCTTACATAATGATAGTGCACTTCAATGTGCTTAGTCCTTGCATGATATACAGGATTAGCAGTTGGATGAAGTGAACTAGTGTTGTCTCCAAAGATTATTGGAGTGTAAGAGTGGAACCCCAAATTTGCATAGAGTTGCTTGAGCCACATAGCTTCTTGAGTTGCATTTGCCAAAACCTCTATATTCTGCTTCTATAAATGATAGAGCCACAATCTATTGCTTCTTAGAAGACCATGATATAAGCTTTGAACCTCCAAAAGACAAGTATCCTGAGGTGCTCCTCCTATCATCAGTGGAGCCAACCCAATCTGCATCAGAATACATCTTTATGTCTAAATCAAAAGTGAAGGGATAAAATAACCCTTCATTTATGGTACCCTTTAAATACTTTAGTACCCTCTTGGTAACTTCCATGTGAGGCTTCGTTGGTGCATGCATAAACTGACTTAATGTACTTACTCCATAAGTAGTGTCTACTCTTGTTAGGGTAGCATTGTTGAGACCCCCAACAAGCTTTTTGTAACTTGTAACATCCTCAAGGAGTTCTCCTTCATGAGAACTAAGCTTATGATTGAGTTCCATGGGTGTAGCTACAATTTTGGTATTCTCCATCTCGAATTTCACCAATATATCATGGATATACTTCCTCTGAGTAATGAACACACCAAAATCTGTATATACAAGTTCTAGAACAAGAAAGTATGTTAACAAACCAAGAGCACTAATTTTGAATTCTTACATTAGTTGGACTTTAACCTGTTTGATGCCCATTAGCATTATTTCCTGTAATAATAATTTCATCCACATAGACACAAGTAGATAACTTCTGAGTTGGTCTTTTTTTATAAATAAAGAAGAATCTGCCTTACTAGCCACAAAACGTTGATCCTACTAATAAGTAACAAGCCTATGGTTCTAAGCTCTAGGAGCTTGCTTTAGGCCATAGAGTGCCTTTCGTAGCTTGCATACAAAGCCTGATTTATCTTTATCTTCAAACCCTGGTGGTTGTGCCATATACACTTCTTCTGATATCCATCCATTTAAGAATGCATTCTTGACATCTAACTGACACAGATTCTAGTTCTTAGAGGCACCAATACTTACCAAAACCCTAATTCTTGGCATTTTAGCCACAAGTGAAAAGGTTTTCTCATAGTCCACTACATGGGTTTGAGCAAACCCCTTTGCCACTAGCCTTGCCTTGTACCTAGACCATTTGAATTCTTTTTAATTTTACATATCCACCTGGATCCTATTACCTTCATGCTTGGTTTCTTGGGAACCAAGTCCCAAGTATGATTTTCCTAAAGTGCTTCCACTTCTTCGTGCATGTCTTTCTCCATTCTCTCTTCTTATTGGCCTTTTCAAATGAAGAAGGTTCTTTTGTCATAGAGTCTTTAGTGATATACACAAAATGTTTTCTGACTAATGATGTGTCATAGCCATACCTGATGGTCTTTTTACTTTCCCTTTTCGATCTCCTAAGTTCTTGATTGGAGGACTCTAGCATGTATTCTAATTGCTTGAACTTGTTCTTGCCTTTTGACTTCCAAAACTTAAAGTCAACCTGCTCTTCATCCTCTGAATTGACATCTTCTCGTACTTGTTGATCTTCTTGAGTGAGAGTTGGAAAATCACTTTCCAAGTCAAAGGGTAATTTGATCTTCCTGCAATCATCTTCAAACCATGAATTATTTTCGTCAAACACTACATCCCTACTAACTATAAATCCTTTGTTAATGGGATTGTATAGCCTATAACCCTTCTGGTTTTGGTTTTAGCTTTAGGATCAAGCTTCCCTCTAATCTGTGAGGCAATGTGTGCATAAGCAATGCACACAAATATCTTGCAATGGTCCAATGATGGTCTCCTTCCATTCCATGCTTCATAGGGTATCATTCTATCCAAGGATTTTGATGGGAGCTTGTTAACCAAGTAAGTGGTTGTGGAAACAACCTCTACCCATAGGTAGTTGGGTAGCTTCTTCTCATTCAACATTGACCTTGCAGCTTCTACTATCAACGTGTTCCTTCTCTCTACTACTTCATTTAATTCAGGAGTATATCTTGTTGTGACTTCTCTTTTTATACCTCTGTCTTGTAAGAATGAATCAAATTCATATGAAAAATACTCACCACCTCCATCATATCTGATCCTCTTCAAGCTTCTACTTGTTTGGTTTTCAACCATTGCTAAATACTTTTTGAAACATGTAACTACTTCATCCTAATGCTTCATGATATAAAGGATTTCCATCTACTGTAATCATCTATAAATGAAACATAGTACTTTGAACCTGAGATTGATGGATCTTTTCTAGGACCCCACACATTATTGTGTACAAGATCCAAATAGTCTTCATACATGTACCCCTTTTTGTTGAATGATTTCCTCTGAGCTTTGCCAAATCGGCATGCTCCACATTTGTATATCATGTGTTGGTTGGACACATTAGGGATGCCAAGCACACTCTGATCCCTGGACATTTGCTTTAGTGTTCTTTCTCCTATATGTCCTAGCCTTTTGTGCCATATCTTTAGTTCAAATAGAGTTTGACCTTTATAATTGAAAAGTGCTATCTTTATAGTATCAATCTTGAATGATAAAAATTCTACATTAGAAAAAAAACGTGAACCCTGCATGGGCCTTGTAAGGATTCCTAATTTTTAGGGATTAAGCTTAATCTTGTACTTTGTTAAGGGGACAAAGTGCATTTAATAGAGCACTTTTTGGTAGGCTGAAGTATGTTTTTTTTTGGGCTGAGCTAGGATCTTCTCTCTCTTCTTCACAAAGAAAGAGAGAAAAACCACTTTCCACCTCATCAAATCCATCCATCTTTATGAATAAAAAAATGACTTTTTTGAAAAGTCTCTTTTTTAGCTATTCTTTATTCAAAATGGCCCATACTTTTATGTATATGTCAGAAGTTACTTTTTTTAGTCTTTTTTTTATAAAAAATACTTTCAAAAAACATACTTTTCAAAATCCCTCCAAAAGTTAAGTGCCACATCATCAAATGCGTAATTTTGGTTGCTCCAAAACATGAATTTTTGAAAAAAAAAATATTTTCCCTCTTACACACTAGAAAAAGTCATTTTGACCTATCCACATATCAAAACACACTTTTTTTCTTGCACATAGCTAATGTACAAGCCATTCCAACCATCTCTGTGCTTCTTCCTATTCGGTGTTGGAGTTTTTGAACATCATGGTGCTCACATGTATTACGAACATGACACCAACACCAACACGTGCTCCTCACTCAAAGTGTACATGTTCATGTTCCAACAGAATTTTCACCAACAACTAGAGGTAGCAATGACATAGATTCTCAAAATGAACAGCATGCAACTGGAGAGAAGAATATTGATCTTTGGGTCAATGGTGATTTGTATCCCTTAGATCCAATGTCTAATATTCATCCTAGATTCCATACTATCTCCACATTTCTACAATTCCTTGGTAGTGGTGAAGAGGGACTGTTAGGCTATTGCAAGTGATCATCTAACCATTCTACATCTTTAGCAAATTATTGGATGCAACAATGTCATCACAACCATTTCAAGATACACAGTTTAGAAAGTGATATACACACTTTAGAAAGTGCTATAAAATCTTTGGATGAGCACAATAATAGACTCCAACAAGATGTGCAAGAAAAGGAGAGCACAATTACAAAGTTAAAAGCCAATCTTACACAACTAAAAGAGACTCCACTTGGGATGAGGTATAGAAAACGATCATTAGCATCCTTTCAAGCTCTTTCAACTGGTGGTGGAGCACAAAAGTGATGTGTTTATGCACTTAGGTTTGTGTTTCACTTAAAAGACTTTTAGATTGAGTTTCTTATTGTGCAGGTCATTTGTTGAAGATGCCAGTGCTTCCTCAACAATGGAGGATCAATTGAAGTTTTTGAATTCTTTTCTTAGCAACAAACATGTGCTTATGATTTTGGATTCACCAATAGGAAATCACAACAAAACCCAAGTGATTAAAGATTTTTCAGGCAACTTAGAAGATATTATTAGTCCTAATGAGGTACAGATGGTGTGTGATGAAGCAGGTGTTAGTACTAGAGCATAAACTACATTGTATAATCTTTTGAAGAAGACTCTCCAAAACAAAGGTATTTTCCAAAGCATTTTTCCATGCCCTTACAAGGTATCTCTGAAGAAGAAGATGACCAATGAGGATGTAGGCAATACTCTTGGCAATTACCCCCATGATTTGCTAAACATCATACTCAGTGTAGTTCATCATTTTTTATGAAATCACTTATGATTGGTAGTTGTCTTGCTGATTATACATCACGTAAAGGAATTAGGCCAATTGCTACTATGCTCAAAGCAATTGTTCAATGTACTCAATAGGTGTGGAGATAAGAATAGCAAGTTTATGACCTTGGAATAATTTTCTACTTGTCTTATCTGTTTTGATCCATTGATTAGTGGATCATGTTCTAAGCAAAATAGGTGATTATTTATGATCATTAGCAAGCTAAAGAGGCCCACTACACTCTCCAGCAGTTAATCTTGGCTGGTGTGAAGGAGGTTTAAGTAACACCAATTCATCTCTAAAGATTATCTACCATCTCCTCCAACATGTAGGAGCCCTATTATATCATATTGAAGCATAAAGACACTAAAATGGTTGATTTTATTTCAAAACCAACATATACTATCATACAACTATGTTACATGTATTTTAACAAAAAAATTGTATATCTATTGCTCATACCACTAACCATCTTAATATTTCATTGAATAGCCATATTCTCTACCTCAAATAAACTTCCATCCTAAACAAATATCCATTTTCAACTATATAAGGTATATTATATCAATCAAAATGATTGCTAAGTGCATAAAATTAGAAATTTTATTGCATTTACAACAATGAATATGGGGAGATCATTTATTTGGTATGCAAGTGATTTTTCTATAGGAGCAGTTTTAGTTTAGGATGGTTGACTAGTAGCTTTTGAGAGTAAAAAAATAGAACCGGCTCAGAAGAATTACTCCATCTATGAGAAGGAGTTGTATGCAATTGTCCATGCTTTGAAGAAGTGGCATCATTATTTATATGGTGCCAAAGTTACGATAGTGTTTGATCAAGAGAGCATCAAATGGCTTTCTAATCAAACAGACCTTAAACTTCATAAGGCCGGATGGGCAGATACCCTTGAGGAGTTTGATTATGACCTTCGGTATAGGAAGGGAAAGTTTAATGTAGTGGCTGATTAAACTTAGCCGCATGCCTATGCTCAATGGACTAAGTTTTACTCAAATCACTAGTGAGCTACTTGAGTCCATTAGAGGGAAATGTAGGCTTGATCTTGCATATTCTAAGATTTGGGAAGCCATAGAAAATGGGGATCGTGATATACGGGTTTCCAGTGAGGATGGAGTATCGACGAGTACTCAAGAAGGATTCAGGTGGAAGAATTATAGTTTCCATGATTGATATCTATTATATAAAGGTAAGGTGTGTGTCTGTAGAGATTTTGAGATGAGTGGCATATTTTGTATAAGTGTCATGACACACCTAGTGCGCGACACCCAGGAGTTAACAAGACTTATGATCTTGTTAAGAAGCAGTCTTACTCGCTTGGACTTCATAAGGACGTCCTAGAGTATGTGCTTAAGTGCACCAAATTCCAGGTCAACAAAGCTGAGAGATTGAGGATTGGAGGACTACTCCACCCATTGGATATTCCTAATGGGAAGTGGGAGAGTATCTCCATGGACTTTATAGTCGGATTACCTAAGACATAGAGACGGCACAACTCGTAAGGTAATTGTGGATAGGTTAACCAAAATGGCTAGGTTTATTCCGACACGTACTACAGTAAAGACACCAGAGTTGGCTAGGCTTTTTGTAGAGAACCTATACCAGTTATATGGTCTTCCTTTAGACATAGTCTGTGATCAGGACAGGAAGTTTACTAGTCACTTTTGGAGAGCAGTTTTCAAAAGGTTCGACACAAAACTTAGCATGACTATGGCCGAGCATCCAGAGTCGGATGGGCAAATAGAGAGGGTTAACCAAATCCTAGAGGATATGCTTCAAGCATATGTAAATGAAAGGAAAACTAATGGGGAAGAGTACTTACCTATAGTAGAGTTTGCATATAATAGTGCCAAGCACTCTTCCATTGGTCATAGTCCATTGCTGCTATGCAATCTGAATATGATGCTATAATGAAGAATGGTACATTGCCTTTATGTGACTTGCCTCCTAGGAAGAAGGCCATTGGCACTAAGTGGGTATACAAGCTGAAGCGTAAACCTGATGGTACAGTTGACAGGTATAAGGCTAGGCTTGTTGCAAAGGGTTATGCGCAGGAAAGAGGCATTGATTTCGATGAGACCTTTGCACCTACATGTCGTATGACTACTGTTTGGAGCATTTGTGCACTTGCAGCCCATCATGGTTGGGATGTACATCAGTTGGACATTAAAACAGCATTTCTAAATGGTGACTTGCATGAAGAAGTGTATGTTTTTCAGCCCCGTGGCTTTGTGCAGAAAGGGCATGAAAACCAGGTGTGCAGGTTAAAGAAGGCATTATATGGTTTAAAGCAAGCACCACATGCTTGGTATGAGAAGATACATGCCTATCTGATTGCACATGGTTTTGAGAACAGTCCAACTGAAAGCACCTTATATGTTAAGCGTGCTAATGATGTGCTTCTGATCATTGTTGTCTATGTTGATGACATGTTGCTCACTGGTCCTATTGAGAAGCATATTTCTAATTTCAAGGCTGATTTCCATGCCTCATTTGAGATGTCTGATTTGGGGCATTTGCATCACTATTTGGGCATTCAGTTTATACAAGTTGATGGTGGAATGGCTTTGTGTCAAACGAAATATATTGACACATTATTGCAGTGTTTTGGCCTTGAAGACTGTAAGCCTATTGCGACTCCTATGGAGACAAGTTTACGATTAAGTCTTCATGATGTTGGAGATGCATTTGATGTTGTTCTCTATCAACAGGTTGTTGGATGCTTGATTTACTTATGCATTACTCGTCCAGATATTCAGTTTGTTGTCTCACGGATGAGCAGGTTTATGCATTGCTCAGGAGTCACGCATTGGAAGGCGGTTAAGCGCATCTTTCGCTACTTGAGTGGTACTTGGCTACTTGGGTTGTTTTATCCCAAGGGGGGATCACTACCGCCAGATTTGCATGCTTTTTCTGACTCAAATTGGGCTGGTTGCTATGACACTCGTGTGTCCACCAGTGGTTTTTGCTTCATGTTTGGTAGCTCATGTATATCTTGGTTGAGCAAGAAGCAGCCTACTGTGGCCACTTCCAGTTGTGAGGCTGAGTATAGGGCAGCTTTCACAACGCTTGTTGAGTGTGTGTGGCTCAGATGCCTTATGGCTGATTTGGGTGTTGGCTAGTCTTCTGCCACCACCATCTTCACTAACAGTCAGAGCACATTGGCCGTTGTGAGGAACCCTGTGTTCCATGCTTGCACTAAGCACATTGAGGTGAATTATCACTATGCCAGGGAGAGGTTCTCTGCTGGAGAGATCAGCTTGGCATATGTGCCCACGCAGGAGAACATTGCAGACCTTTTCACGAAGGCTCTGCCTAGGGAGAAGTTTGAAGCTTTCCGCAAAGCTTTGGGCTTACTTCCTTTTGTGGAGTGATTTCCACATAGCTTGGCACTTCCGTATACATGAGTGCCAGCTCCTTGTTCACCGCATCACGTTCAGGGGGATGTGTTGATATATTTAGGTAGTGATGTGTGTGAACACACTAGGACGGTCGGGGCACTTTTTTCCCTCTTTAGGAGGTTTTTTTCCCCTGGCTTGTATATATGCCTATTGCCCTAATGGGCTAATTATCTTTGTACATTCTCTAGTAATACATTCAGTATTGTGTGTTATGCTCCAAGCTTCTTCTTATTCCTTGTGTTGTTCGCGTGCTTCCGCAGACGTCTAACTCCAACAGATCTGAAATCAGACACCGTTTGGTCACTCTCATATGGCCAAAGATCTGGGGACTAGACTTAAGCATAAGTCCATGTGCTCTCTTAAACAAGTGAACCACTTAGCCTAGTGGTTAAGTCTGAAGGTTGTGAAGGAGGAGGTCTCGGGTTCAACCCCCATGGGGAGCATGGGGAGAGAGTTTTTCCCAAGAAGCTCTAGAGCCTTCTAACTCAAGATAACATGAGTTAACTTGAGTCTAGCAAGACTTTACTCAAGTGGCGAGTATATATTGGCTACCTTAGAAGTTTGTGCGAATGCGGAAGTACTTACCATGACTGAGTATGTGGATGAGGAAGGATATGACCTATCAATTCATGGTAATGACCAACGAAAATGATGATGATCAATATGATAATGATCATCATTATGCTTGCAAAAGTATTATAATGGAACCTGAGTTTGATTCAAAAGAACAATACTTATGGCCACAAAAAGTGAAGAAGATAGATGCACTTTCATTGGGAAAGATGTTTCAAAAGAAGAAGAACAAGTCTTAATGGAATTACTACAAAAGTACCACAATGTCTTCGCATGGACATATAAGGATTTGAAAGGAGTAGACCCAAATATTTGTTGTCATTGGATTGCTATGACCCAGGGAAAGCCTTCAAAGTAGAGACCATACACATATAATGATGTCTACTTAGCCAAGGTCAAAGAAGAGATATAAAAATTACTCGTTTTTTGATTCATTTATGAGATTGAGCATACAATATGGGTTTCTCCATTAGTGATAGTACCAAAAAAGAGTGGGAAAATTAGGTTTTGTATCAACTTGAAAAAAGTTAATGTTGGCACCATTAGAGATAGCCACCCATTGCCTATCACTGATCATCTTTTGGAAGTAGTAGGAAAGGAATTGTATAGCTTCCTTGATGGCTTTGTAAGCTATAATCAAGTAGCCATTGCTATTGAAGATCAACATAAGACTAGTTTTTCTATTGAATGGGGTGCATATGATCTTAGGGTTATGCCTTTTGGCCTAAAAAAATGCACCAACCACTTTCCAAAGATTGATGACTCACATGTTCAAAGAGTTCCTAAGGAAGAGTATGGAAGTATATGTTGAAGGCCTTTGCACCTACTCTTCCCAAAGATCTACTCACATACCTGAGATAAGATGCATCTTTCACAAATGTAGACAATATTGTGCACAATATGACAAGAAAAATACTTGGGAACATAGTATATAAGAATATTATCTTTACATATGAAGATAAGATCAAAGTGATCCTAAAGTTACCAAGAACCAAGAATGTTAAGGAAGTGCAAGCTTTCATGGGCCATTGTGGATATTATCATCGATTTATCCACACATATACTATCATAGCCAAACCATTCTATGGTTTGCTAACTCAATTTAGATGGAGTGATGAATGCAAGAAAGAATTCAATGAATTGAAGAAGAGATTGATTTCACACCAATACAAAAAGTGTCTAATTGGAACAAGCCATTCCATATTCATGTGGATGCTTCCAATTTTGCCATTGGATGTATATTGGCTCAACCAATAGATGAAGGCAAGCTAGATCATGCTATTGCATATGCTAGTGAAAACTAGAACCAAGCTGAATGCAATTATACTAGTATTGAGAGAGCGGGATTAGGGATGGTCTATGAAATAAATCAATTGTGATATGACCTACTAGCCAACAAATTCAAGATTTTTATTAATCATCAAGCTTTGTTGTACTTGGTCAACAAACCTTGCAATACAGGAAGGCTAGCAAGATGGTTTCTTTTATTAATGGAATTCAATTTTGAAGTAGTAGTTAAGAAGTGAAACATGTACATTAGAACTAATCATTTTTCAAGGATGTCCCATGGAGAACCACCAACATGTGTAGCTAATGAGCTTCTAGATACATACCTATAATTCAACTTAGAAGTATGTCCATCATGGGCTGAAAATTGGTACCTATGCTTATACATAGAACGAGCCATTGAATCAAACTTAAGAAGGGCAAAGAAATCTAGAAAACAAAAAACTTCCACATAGTGGTGGGCAGTTTGTATTTCAAAAATTGAAATGGATTCCTATTGAGGTGTGTAGAGGATGAAGAAAGAGAAAACAATATCCATCAAGCTCATATAAATTAATGAAAATTCATAAAGGAATAATTGGAACTAATGAAGAGTAATGACGTTTAGGAGTCTATCTGCTAGACATGTAGAAAGAAGTACATGAGTATGCATCTAACTACAACTTATGCTAAGTATTTTGGCCAAAAGAACACTCCTATTTAAGCTATTATACAATAGCGCCTGAGTGGAGTAACCATTGATAGAGTTCCTAAAATTACACAGTTACCCAAAGGAGCAAGCCTAGCTAGAAAATGAGCCTCAAAGGAATGAAGTAGAGACTATGTCATAATTGGAAAGCAAATTTTCAAACGGGGAAAAGAAAATACCACAAATATGTGTTCATGAAGGATAATATCTTCCAATATTGGAAATGGCTCATGCATGAGCAAGTAGAGGCCATCTCTCTACTAGTAATATTATAAATAATTATGTCTGTAGGGTTATGGTGCCCAACTCTCCACACGGATGCAAAGACTTATGTAAGGATTTGTGATGTGTATCAACAAATGAAATACCCAATCAGGAGGGATGAGATGCCATTAAAATTGATGGTTTGTGGGAGAGCTTTCTCAAGATTGAGATTAGATTTTATTGTGCCAATTAGTCTCCCAACGAGAGGATCTCATGCCGAATACATCCTAGTGGCTATTGACTACTTGATAAAGTGGGTAGAAGCCAAGGCCACTAAGAAAAGTAATGTTCAAACTATGGTTAAGTTCTTATTTGAAAAAACTATTGAGATAGTCTATGATAGAGGTACACAAAATCAATGAAGTCATTGAATCCCTGAGTTCTTTGTGATTAAAAAAAAACGCATCCTATCACCCACAAGCCAATGGACAAGCAGAGAGTTCAAGTAAGGTATAATGCACTGCCTTGGCTAAGATAGTCAATAGAAGTAGATCAAATTTGAATAAACAATAACATCATGCATTTTGGGCTTTTAGAGTCACATATAATACTACCATAGGAATCACACCTTTTAAGCTAGTATATGGACATAATGCAATTCTTCCAATTGATTTTTTGATCCCCACTCTTTGAATAACTTAAATGTATGAGTGGATAGGCCATGTTTGTCCAAGAAATTCGATCAAATAGGGAATTTACGTGTAACCAAGAAATTGGATCAAATAGGGAATTTACATGAAACTAGGTTACAAGCAGTAAAAGGAATATGCTGCCAAAAGGAGGCAAAAACCCTACTATGGTGCCCATATTAAAGAAAAAGATCTTCATGTTGGAGATCTAGTTATAGTATACACTTTGAAGCAACATTCAAAGAAACTCCAACAAAGAGGTTATGGTCCTTTGATCATCAATAGAATTTATACACGTGGATCTATCAACCTAGCTACATTGGATGGAGATATTGTATCAAATTACATAAGCGGATGTTGAGTAAAGAGATATATTGAACATCTCATTAAACATATGTTAGCTAGACTCTTAGGAGCACAATACCATAACAGAGAGGAAGAAGGGATTCGAGAGAAAGCTAGACAAGAAGCTCTAAAGAGAATAAGGTAATGAAAGGAATGGATTCAAGAAGGAGATGAGAGATATCTCAAGGGTGAAGAAAAATTTTCCATAGCCAGTTATCACACATCAGACATCAAGAAATTGGGAAATATGCCAAGACATCCCTATTCAAACCTAGGGATTGGAAATGAAGAATATCGCTTAGTGGATTCTTTAATTAACACAAGAGCATCCCTAAGTAGTGTTCATGCTTCCTTGGTTGATAAGCTAAAGATTCCAATCACCCCAATGGAAGCATACATGATTGGATTTGTATGCAATTATACAAAATTCTTAGGAGAAGTTACCTTATCTTTACAGATAGGAAATAACACCATGCAAATAGATTGCTATTCTGCAAAGACTCTCATTTCCTAGAGAACTTATGCTAGTTTAGGAGTGGACATACAAATAGGAGATTACAATGAATCTAGCCCAAGGATTTATTGCTACCAAAATAGGTCATAGAGAAGTGTTTAGTCTTCTTGAGGAAAAAACCTCTAGGTAAACCAAACAATGAAAACCCTAATGTGTTGAATGTGCTTGTGCATGAATCAAGTAATAAATAAGAGTCTCATCCTATTGAACTCTATTCCTAGTCCAATATCTCTCTCCTAGAGAAACCTTGTTCTTATGAAAGTACACTAAAAAAATCCATCCTTGCCTATAAGCAACTAAAGAGAGTTCTATTGAGGCAACAATTTCTAGAGAGGAGAGTAGAAAGATCTTTCTAGATAGGAAAATAAGCAATATAAGGAGAAAATAGACCATTGGAGCCAAGAAAATATGGGTATGCATGAATTAAATCACTTCAAAGATGATTCAAATCCAGGTGCCAAAGAAGCTAATGGATGCTCAAAAAGATAAAACCAACATGTTTGGGTACCGAGGCAAACAATCTGTGAAGTAAGGACAACTATTTAAACATTCAACTTAAAATCAACATACAAATTGAAGAATCAATGGAAGACTTCATTCCACTAAAGATTACTAAAAGAAAAGCATACCAATGAAGAATAATGATCATAGCAAATTTGTATGGAGAATCAAAGCCAAGGAGAGAATACAAAAGCAAAAGAAAATCGATCAATAAGGAGATCAACATCAAACAATCAAGCTAAGACAAAAGTGGAGACCAAAATATATTCATTCGAACCAACAGATGGAATACTTCATGAACATATAATGAGCTGAATGTATCTAGAATAAGCACAATAGGGCCACACTTCAAGGCCTTGCATTCAACACATTGTCTCTCTAAGTGCATGCTTCCTTGAGGAGGACGAGATTTCCACTTGTAGTATTATATTAGAACAGATTTCTCACTACCAAAAATGATTCTTTCCCTTCCACTATTACTAACTTCAATGTATTCTTGATTAGAAAAACATTAAGAAAAAAAATAGGGATCAAAAAGGTTATTGTCCATGTGCTACATCAAGGGGATGAATTTAAAGGACAAACATATAAATTCATGAGCACTATGAAACAAGTGTAGATTGAAATTTCATAATCTCTCATACTAATGATGTTCTCAATGACTTGAGTGCAGATGGCTATTGAGAATACAAATGAAATGCCCCAAGTGGGTAATTTTCACTTGGAATGTGCTACAAAGGCAAGAGGGCATTGGCTCCAAGATGACCAAATTGCTAGTGAGCATCATTTTCTTGTAACCATCCAGATAATCTTAAAGATGAGGATCATGATGTTAAGAAGATAACCCTTGTGGACATCAATACAATGGATATAGAAGAGGAGGTGTGATTGGTGCACCAAAATTTTTGTTTCTCGAGCATGAACACATGTATAATACCCCAAAAGATAGTGGTATAGTTGTTGTCTAATGCCATAAAACAAGTTGGGATCAAGATAACCTCACTCCTTATGCAAAAGAGAGATTGTTTGAGGCTAACAAGCATTGGGGAATTAAGAAATTTCTTAATGAATGTACTACTTTAACAGTCTTAATTTTATCATGCATTGCAAATCTACAGTAAATCACAATTGATGCCAACGACATTAGAAATGGACGAATACTTGAAGTCTGCTTCCAATTAAAGAAAAAAAGATTAGAAAATACATTAGAGGCTAGCACTAGTGCGAGACCTAGAATGCAATGATCTGAATGAGCCATGGAATATGATGACCTTGCATCCACATCATCTACAAAGAAAGAACACCATTTTTTGACCTCAACTTTGGCTCAACCACCTCCTATTACACCAGAGGGTTGGAAGAAACATTACAAGCTACACATGCATATACAAAAGGCCAAGTAAACTTAATTGTTCAAGTGCATCACTATAGAAAAATAGGCAAATCTAGAGGCAAGAAAAGAGAACGCAAAAATGTTGCAAGGTTATCGCACTATGCAAAATTGGGCCTAGATGATTCGCGTTCTTATTGAAGATCACCAGATGATGAAGAACAATTCTTGTAATGCTGATTTTAGAGAATGATGATAATGATGATGGACAATGGGAGATATTAAAACAAATGGTGGATGATGGACAATGGGAGATATTAAAACAAATGGTGGATGATCAAGCACCATTGAACATGCAAATAAAACAAGATGATGTAGAAGAAGACACATACTATGGAAAGCATGGCCATGCATGGATTTTACCACTTGAACTAATATGGTAACAAAACACTCAAGAGAAACAAACATTGTCTATAGACACTACACATACTAGTGTTGATGAAGAACAAGAGGATCATACTAAAGAATCAATAATACCAATTAGGGTTTTGGTTGAAGACACTATTGCTAAAACTTGCACTATGGGACACAACACCGAAGAAGTCAATGCACAAGGAGAAGATTAGACAAAGCCACATCTTCACATAAGGCAACCATTCAATGAAACCATCCATACAATTGAAGGTAAACAAGCATGTACACGAACCACCTATATTCCCTAGAACTTGGCTGAATTTGATGTAACACAATTGAAGCCAGTGGTGAAATGTATGATTAAGAGTGCCATGGATACACATCAAGAACTATTAGAAGGAGACAAAAATATGAATAAGATCATATAGAGAAGAATAGATTCAAAGTTCTTAGAGAACATAAAGAATTGACATCAATCCTTGAGCATCCCTTGGAGAACCAAATTGGCGATAGTGAAGAGCTACAAGCCTTGAGAAAAGAACTAGAATATTATCAAGTTTAGCTCGATACCGAGAAACACAGAGAGCTCAACTAGAAGAAAATTAATGTAGATACCCATTAACAAAAGAAAAGGTCGGATGAATCATTAAAGGTTTACTCATAACATTGCAGTCAAGATTCCACACAATTGCAAAAGATTTGTGAAAGCAAGATCTAGGTAGAAAAAGAGCTTGCAGAATAGAAGGCAATAATAAAAGAAAAATATCAGATCATATTGAAGTATAGATTGAGAAAATGAAAGCACAGAAGGCCACTCAAGTGGAGAACATGGGGCCACTAGTATTGCCTTATCATAAGATGGCTACTAGAGAGACTAAGCTATGTCCTCTTTCTCCGTCCATTTTTCATTCACCACTCCATGATGTACAACCAGCAAAGCTTGAGTAAATACTTATGCCAGATGCAATAGAGAATGTACACTCTTGGTCACTTGTATGACATAGCAATTAAAAGAAGCTATGGTAAGATTTATGAAGGTTGCTAAAATAAGAAGTCAAGCAAAGATCATAAATCCATTCATTGTATCATACAAAGTTATGAAGCAACATACATGAAGATATATATGTAGGACAACTCAACATGATGAATATCTTAATTTTACAATGAATACTTTCAATTATATAGAGGAGCAATTTAATGAAGCTAATCATGTTTGGAGACTTTTTTTTTGGAAAAGGATCCAACTCTATGTGTAGATTGGCAATACACAACATATTTATTACAAAAAAATCCATCTTTTTGCCTTGTGCCAAGAAGAGGATCGTGGTCAGAATTTTGGGAAGGACAAAACAAAAATACCATCAATAAAGAATGGCTCAATTTTACTTTAATACCATGTCGATCCCTTGGTTACTTACCAACATAAGACTATAGGGTGCAAACAATAGAATTTTGGCTTTCCAAGCATGCAACCATTCCAGATCACACTATCAAGATGACTGACAAAATTCTAAGTATGACAATGACAGTGTTAAAAGTACTTAAGTTTTCAAAATACACATTTTTGAACTTCATCAACATCAACCAAAGTGTAACACTATTACTTTTTGATCTATCCATTACTCCAAGTAGAGCCACAATCATGGCATATTTTTTGCACCTCATGTTTTTGCCAAGTTCTTATTTACAAACATTCAAAAAAGCATTCTTTATAGGGTTTTTTTTTTATGGACTCTGGAATATTTTTGAAGATGTCTTTGAATCTAAATGCAAGACTCATAGCTTGTGAACTACAATCAATTTTGTCGTGATAATCTTCAAGCACCACATGATTCAGTAAAGTTAGAACAATGGCAACAATTCATGATTAGATCGGCCAATTTTCTAATACAAATGAATAAAAAATCTTTCACACTTACTCATGCCATCACCAAAATCTTTTCAAGGATGATAGAGTTCAAGAGGGGGGATGTGTGGAAGGGGAGCCAAAGAACAAGAAACATAGAAGATCAAGAAAGCAATGATTGATCAAGCTTAAATTAGAGATCATCCTCTCCCAAGATCCCCTTAGGGGCATGCATTAGGGTTAAAGGGATACAAGGGAAAAAACGAAGCATGCCAATGGCAATGAAGCAAGTCTTGGTGGGTAGAAATCAAGAGTTAGAAATGGGGAAACCCTTGAAGCACAAGAAGGACTAGAAGTTAGAAAGGGTAATGGTGAAAAATACCTTTCTAGAAAAGCCTTGGACACATCTTCTACTACTAGTGCGAATAGAGTCAGGCGGCTCATAAGTAAAGAAGGGAGGAAGAGAAGAGAAGAAGAGCAGGTGACTACAATTTTTTTCAAGAAATTTTTTTTTTTCTTTTTCACATCAAGTCATGGACAATGAAGCCTTGTAAATGCACTAGATAAGTATTCTAGTTGGATATTCCCTAAAGATTATACCAAAATCCTTGTAAAACAGTAGTATCTTTCGAAATTTCCTAAAAGTGTCAGTCCACTTGTGTGAAAGGATGAAAATAAGGGTACATGTATATTGTCAGTTGGTGACTCCTTTGTAAAGACTTTTTACCATTTTGTAAAGAGACCAACTTGAAGCAAACCTCATAACCCTTTCTTGCTCTCTTATCTCCTTCTTTGTGAGCTCATGTGTGTGTTTATGGCATGTAATGTGTGCTTGGATGTGTTTTCTACCCCTTCCCCACCTTTTTTCACTATTATCATGCATGTGTGAAGAGTAGGGAGTCATTGGGTGAAGGTAGATGATTCCTAACACTTCATTTTTAGGTGATAGCTTTGCACAGAAAACTCTAATTGTATCCAGACTACTTCCAATAGATGTATCTCATTGAGTGATTTGAATAAACTTGCTATTGAATATTTGAGTATTGGAGATATGATAAATCCTTGATTTTGTGGCTATTGGTGCACTAAGTATCGCGATACACAACCACATATAAAAGATGTCATGTGAGGTAGGAAGCATCCATGAATGCACTTTCTTAACCTACTCATGCATTAACCATCATGTGGAGCACATGTTTCTATGCACTTGGCTAGGCCATACTATTAGTTTGATAATTTAATGTGCATGTGTGTGTCAAACCACCACTATAGTGTAGTTGTAGGATGCAGGAGAGCTAGCTAGTCTCACTTTTCACAATTTGCATGGACTTTGTGAGTCCCACACAAATATTATTTTTTGTTTTGGAAATAGATAGAAATGATGAGTGGTTTTCATACATCATCATCAATCAGGGCATTATGAACATTAATATAATCATGGTCCAACATCCATCCTATGGAACAAAGAAAATGGAAGAAATGACAAGGCTTTAAAATGAAATTCTTGGTTGCATCGAGTAGAGTCTTTCTCAAACATTTAAATCACTATTGAATTGAATTTTCATTACATTAGTTGTTATCCAATACAATCTTTTAGGTCCTTCCTTATCTTTCTTTGAAGTACACATATCCTTAACGTGCTCAATGGTTTAATTTGTAATATTCTATGGGATAATGAGAGTTAGCCCCCTTATATGTCTCATTCTATTGCTAGAAATATTTTATTTTTGTTATATTAGGTTCAAAATATTTTATTGTTGTTTTTTTTTTATTTTCTTTCAAAGATTGTTTTCTTATGATTTCTCTAGTAAGTTAGTATACCCTTTTCTTTAAAAGGAAGTTGAGATCTATTCCTCCAATTCAGCTGGAGTTAATTTGAAAGTACAAGGAAAGGTGGTCATAACACACCCTTGTATCCCTTAAAGCACAAGTAGATGCCTAGCACAACTAGGATAGAAAACCGGTCTTTATTTCAGATGGATGATGATGATAGGGTATTCGTGTTCCTAGCCCGAATAGACCCATCTATAAAAGGATTCTCTAAAAGAATAACTCTACACTATAAACATGCTTGGATCCGTGATGGTTGGGTTTATAGTGTAGTCAAGACCTCCTCGTTTCGCTATGACATGGTTAGAGGTTGTGATTCTAAAACGATGAACGAGGCCTTGCCTCATTTGCAAGAGCAGATTTTTACAATGGCGGGTGATGTGTGTGTGTGTGTGTGTTTGAGAGAGAGAGAGAGAGAGAGAGAGAGAGAGGGAGGGAGAGAGAGAGAGAGAGAGAGAGAGAGAGAGAGAGAGAGAGTTAGATTTGTCCAACTATGATCAGGCAATACTTGAAATCTATGCAATGCGACGAGTCAGAAATGTAAGAACAGTAGAACAACTTCCAAGCACTCGACGGAGGAGGATGAACTGTGCGTAGCATAGAAGTTGTTTTCCAACAATACATCCATGGCATTCAATGCAAATTAATCCTAATCGCGGCAAAAGTTATACTTGCCAACGTAAACAAGACTAAATTACTTTTTCCCAATATTGCCTACATACAATTTACAGTTAAGCTAATGGAGATGAACGCCATCATGTACAGTTTACAGCAGTGCATTTTGCGATGACGATAGCGATGACCCAGACATAGAGATTGTGTCTTTTTCTTATGACTGCTCGCCTAAGTTCATGCGGCGAACAAAGCCATTCTACCTAGCAGATGGAGCTGAAGAAGAAATGAGATTGAGTAAAGATCGTCTCCAACAGCATGTAGTATCGGCCTTCACCTGTCCTCTGCGAGGCGGCGGCCTAACCGGACTTTGATTGCAATAGAAAATACCATTATCTTCATAGCTGCATTGCTGTTGCTCTTGATGATCCATGTGTACCTGCAGGTTAATTTGCTGAGAGAATGCAATGTACTGTGCGGAGGGAGATCATAGTGCAACGATGTGGGTCGTAAAAGAAGGTGAATATGTGGCGTTTGAGCTGTGCCCCTGATGCTTGAATAGCACTGTATGGGCTACGAATTTCAAGATGAATTTCAATACGAGTTTCAATTGCGACAATATTGTGGATAAGCATGAAGATGCTGTGAAGTAGATGAGAACAAGCATATGCTTCGTAATGACGCATCTCAGCCATTATCCGTGGGAATGACGATGACGGAAAAAAGCATCAGACAAACTGATAAGATTACATTCTGCACTACTTTCTGCTCTCACCGTGGACTTTGGAGACTATGCTTATCATGAGCGAACATAATTGACACGAATGTGAAGTTCAGGTGCTAAGACATTCAGCTTCACCTTCTCTGTGCCATGTTCACTTTCTGCACCTTTTGCTTTCAGCTCTTCGTGCCCAAGCTTAGTGAAGAACGTGAGAGCTAAGCTAATGCCTCTTCGAAAGGCTGCCGCATGCTCTCATTACATTGCTTCGTCTCTTATCTTAACATGACAGGAGGTTATCGTCCTTGCGACGGTAGAAAAGTAAAGAGCACAAGAAAGCTATAAAGGATAATACATAGATCATGACATTGATACCCTAGCACAACAACAACTTTTTTTTTTCTTGCCTCAGTAGCGCTACTACCTAGGAAGATCTCGAAAGAGCGTTTGATGGTCTTTTCACTAGAATTCTTGAGTTTTTACTTCGTGAAGTTCTCCAAAACTCTTCTCTAGATGTATTCAACAAGGATGAAGAGCAATCCATGTCATCTCCAAAAAGAGTTTGTTGCCATGAGATATTTTGTATCAATTGAATGTTTCTTTATATGTTCATCCATGTTCACAAACTATTAAAGTGATTTAAGTCTTGTTCATACCTTGTGCATTGTTTACACCATGGAGGAGCACAATTTAACTTGGAAGAACTAGAATTGATTGATATTCCAAAGGGGGGACACATTTCTTGGTTTTAATAAAGGGGGGACTTAACCTTTGATATTTCTTTCCAAAATTCATTGCGCTATTTCCTATTGGAATTATCTTGGGCATCTGATTCTCTTTTCAAGTATAGGGCATGCAGAGATAGAGGACCATAAATAACGTAGGATCACATGTGAGAGACATTCCTTTAGATGGATTTAAGAATGCCAAGACATTACGTGCAAATGTCAATGTGTGCTAGCTATCAGCGAAGATGGTGGTGGCAGAAGACTTACCAACACCCAAATCAGCCAAAGATGTCTCATCCATTCACAATCAAGAATCACTATGAAAGTTTCCCTATGCTCAACCTCACAACTAGAGGTGGCCATAGTAGGCTACTTCTTGCTCAACCAAGATATGCATGAGCTACCAAGCATGAAGCAAGCGGACACACGAGGGTGACTGCAACCAACCCAATGCGAGTAAAAAGAAGAATGTAAATCTGACTAGTAATGATCCCCCCTTGGGATAAAACAATATTCCAAGTAGCTCGATACATCTGAAGTAGTGAAAGATGTGCTTAACAACCTACCAATGCTTGACACCTAGGCAATGCATAAACTTGATAACCTTAGAGACAACAAACTTAATATCATGTCGAGTTGTGCATAAGTAAATCAAGCATCCAACAACTTGTTGATAGAGAATAACATCAAATGCATCTGTAAGATCATGAAGACTAAACCATAAACATTTTTCCATGGGAGTGGCAATAGGTTTTCAATCTTCAAGGCCAAAACACTGCAATAATGTATCAATAAATTCTTTTTTACACAAAACTATTCCCCCATCAACTTGCACAAACTAAATATTGAAGTAATGATGCAAATGCCCCAAATCTGGCATATCAAAAGAGGGCATACAAATCAACCTTAATCCAGCAATATGTTTCTCATTAGGACCATTGATCAACATATCATGAACATATACAACAATGATTACAAGTACATAGTTTACACGCTCAACATATAAGGTGCTCTCAGTTGGACTATTCCCAAAAAACTATGCTAGCAAGTAGGCATGTATCTTCTCATACCAAGCACATGGTACTTGCTTCAGACTGTATAACTCATTTTTGAAACTACACATTTTGTTTTCATGCCCTTTTTGCACAAAACCAAAAGATTGAAAAACATACATTTCTTCATGTAAATGACCATTCAAAAACCAATATTAATGTCCAACTAATCTACATTCCAACAATGATGAAATACAAATGCAAAAATGCAATGAACAGTGGTCAATGGACATGTGGGAGCAAAGATCTCATCAAAATCAATGCCTCTCTCTTTAGCATAACTTTTGGCAACAAGCCTAGCCCTAAACCTATCAATTTTTCCATCAGGATTATGTTTTAGTTTATATACCTATTTAGTGCCAATGAACTTTTTTCATGGAGGAAAATTACATAAATACAAAGTACCATGTGGAGAATCAGTTCTCCTATGTGCAACGAAAACGTGTAGTGAATCCTTGTATGTCCAACACTTGGACAAATAGCTGCACCTTAGATAGCTTTCTGCTCTCAATACGAAACTCAAATGGACCTCTCCCTTTTGTCAATCAAAGTAGACAAAGAGAGCTTTCTAAGAAGCTACAAATAACTTAATTTGGACAAGTTTTGATTAGGAAATGAAACTCATGAAGATGAACTACTTGTCCACACAAGTATGCTAACGAATTGGACTTCACTCTTAGACTAATAAATCCTTGAATATATATTCTTTGAGGAAGATATTTAAGAAAAAGAAATTGCACACAAATAGCTTTCTAACAAACTAAAAATCAAGTAATTTGGATGCATTTTGGTTAGGAAACACAACTGAACAAGATAGACCACCTGCACACACAAGTATACAAAAACTTGGACTTCACTCTCTAATAAATATCTCACAGAATATAAATTCTTTGAATGAAATATTTGGGATAGACAAATTACATGCAAAGAATTTTCCAAGAAGCTACAAAACAAGAAATTTGGATACGTTTTGAATGGGAAACTTAACTGAACAAAATAGACTACCTGTCTACACCGGTATGCTAAAAAATTGGACTTCATTCTTTGACTGATATCTCACAGAATATATAAGCTTTGAAGAAGATATTTGAGATAAAAAAAGTCAAGATATGCTTTCTAATGAGTGTTTAAACACAAGAAATGGATACATACACACTAAGATATGAGCTTCACAATAGAGTTGTGTACAAAATGATGTGCAGCTGGAAGGAGCCTATGGGAAGACAAAATGACAAAATGACCAGATCCGACTATTGGGAGCTCTTGCCTCTTTCTCTCCTTGTTTTGAACGTGCTCCCAATCCACTTTTATAACCAATGAGCATGTGAAGAATTTTGTGCCTCTTTCTTAACTCACCACTTTCATTTGATTGCCCACTACATGCCACTTACTACAAGGAAGATATTGTATCTTTTACTCATCATGAATTTTGACTACACTTTTTTTCCTTTTTTTTCTTTTCTCTTCTTTTCCTTTATCTTTATATTTGGTAAATTTATCCAAGCATAGCTCATGTGAAAATGAGCTTGTATATTTATCTTCAACATACCATTCTTCATAATAGCATCATATTTTGATTGCATTACAACCATCCAATTATTTGAATTTTGTGCTTTAACAAAACAAACAAGCTCATTCTCATCACAAAGACTAGAGGTAGCCGTTGCATAGAAATATGATGCAAAGAAAGAACTATGAGAGCCTGAATGGGTATGATATGATAAATATGCATCTAATTTGCTATCACTCAAAGTATGTACTAGCCATTTCTAGCATATTTTTAACCTCTTCTATGTCAATCCTCTCATAAACAAGTGCATCATGTAAATTTGCATAAGAAATTGATTGATCTCCATCATCATTTGGAATGTGTCAATGCTAGGAAATCACGGGACCAACATTTAATTGTTCACCTATAAAAAGAGGCAACAAAGTTTCAAAGACATCCATTGAGCTAACTGATGTTTCCTTTGTACATGAAAGTAATGAATTAATTGCATCTTCCACAAAAAACAATGTCATGGCTAACCAAAATGTGTTTAATCTATGGATGATACAGATGATAGACTTTTCTTTCAAAACTATAACCAACAAAAATACATTTCACTGCTTTATCATCCAACTTTTTACGTTGTTTTTTAGGCACTAATGATATGCCGAACAGCCAAAGATATGCAGATAAGCAACACATGGCAACCATGTCAAGCCTCACATGCAGTGTGCTTTGGTGAGACACCTCTTAAGTACATATGTTGCACACATAACACCCTCAAGCCAAAAGCTATCTGATAAAGTCTCAGTTTTGAGGACCAATTCTTTTTTTTTCAGCAACTCCATTTTGTTGAGGTGTATACAACACTATACATTGATGTTTTATCCCATGCTAAGCTAGAAGTGCATTAAAATCAGAAGACATGTATTGCTTCCCTTGATTAGAATGAAGGGTGCCTAATTTACATGTTGACTCTTTAAAGCACATAAGCACTTTGGACTTTGCTTTGAATGGATACACTCATGTATGCCTATAGACTTCATCAATAAAAGTCATGAAGTATAGGTGGTTCGAAAATGCAGGTGTCTACATAGGACAACAAACATTGCTATTAAAAAGATACAATTTATGTGCATCTCGAACTCAAATGTCTTTTGGGAAGAAGGAATGCTATATTTTTCGCAAAATGCAACCTTCATAGATGTGTTTATAAGGTTCCTTAAGTTTGGGTATGGAGGACACTAGTTATGATTTCTACATGCACAAAAAACTAGCAAATTTCAGATGACCAAAGCATGTATGCCAAAGATTTACATCTAAGATAGCCTAAAGCTTGAACTGCACATGGCGAATCATTCTCAAATGTTGTGTAGTCAATGAGATTTTACAGCCCACGACATAAAATGCTAGAAGCAATAATAACATCACTGTTCAAGAGATCATGAAGTATACATCTATCATCAACAAATTTGACAACACCGAATGCTGAAACTCACAATAGACTTTTCTTGATGCCTAGCACATATAAATCATTTGAGAATTTGAAAGAACTACCATTTGTCATAGTCAAAATGATCTTAGCAACTCCCATGATAGGATAAGTGGAGTTGTTAGCACATGTGACAATCTTCTGTGCAGGGGAAGACTCAAGTGACTTGAAGAAACTACATTGGAAGATATTGTATTTGGATACCCCAATATCAAAGTACTAAAAGCCTAATTATATTGTAGACATACATTTCTCATTAGAAGATGGGTTATAGATACAAAGATTAGTAAATGTGCATTCTTCATTCTAAACAAGATTAGCAAACTCTGTTTTAGGTGTAGAGGCCTCTCTGACAACCATTTTATCCTTTTTCTTTGTTGTCTTCCATCCATTTTAAGACAATTCTTTATGACATGATCACTTGCCTTACAATACTTGCAAAACTATTTCAGCTTTTCTATTTTCTTCTCATCTTCAACATTACCAAATTTTTGCCTAATAGTGGATGAGCTCCCTTTACCTTTGCCCTTGTGACTAACTAAGAAAGCTTGATCTACAACACACATAATTGACCTTTTTCTACCTGGATTGATCTTCTTGAAACAAAAAAAATACTAACTCCTCAAAAGTTAGGAATTTGGATTGCATTTCATCACCAATAAAATATTAGAAGCAATACTCTGATATGAATGAAGACCATTAAGAACAATCAACACAAGTGAACTATCTAGAAAGATCTCATATGTAAAAATCAACTACTCCTTCAAATATTTGATCTTTGTCAAAAATATGTCCATAGAATCTCCATCATTCATATGCTTACTCTCCAAATGTTTTCGGAGGTTAGCAACATGAGCCTCATTTCTTATTTTGTATGATGTTGTAAGAGTATTCCAAGCATCTTTTGATGCCTTGTAGGAGTGAATATGAGGGATAATCATATGTTTGATAGACAAGACTATCAATGCATGTGCATGTGCATCTTTGCCATCCCATCAAAGTTTCTTTGCAGTAGGTGCAACAAGAATCATAGTATGACCACGAAATTGAAGATGATCATCTTCAAGCCCATTTGCATCACTTTCAATAACTCTATTTGCAATATTTTCCAACAACCCTACACAATACTCCACAACCCTTTTGCTACCAATACATGATGCATCATATATGCCCACAATGGGTAATTTGTACCATCCAAATTATCCTCAATAAAAAGCATAGAGAATATAGGTTGTACCTCAAAAAGTTGAGCAAAAACACCCTATCAAGTTTTGCTAAGCCCATATCAAACTTTGAGGTGCTTGTAATCCTAAACCAAAACTTGTATATATGTTTGGCACAAAAGGAAAAAAATTCTAGCATAGCCATTGCGATAGTGCATTTAGAGACCAAATCAAGCTCATATCAAAATTTTCACACAAAACAACGAAGGTGCTTTGAAATCTCTATTGCCCTAAGCATGCTCACTATTTTTTTTGTAATTCTAAAACTATGACTTAGGGTTGTCGACAACACCCTAGATGAGGTTACAACCTGCTATGATACCAATTGTTGGAGTTTGAAGTCTATATGGAAGCACATGAAAACACACAAAAGAAGAAGTAGATTAGAACACAACACAATACAAAATGTATTATCAAGTGAATGTACAAAAGATAAGTGACCTATTAGGTTTATAGGCATATATAAAAGCTAGGGCAAAACCTTGAAAATATGGAAAAAAGTGCCTCAATGGTTTGTAAGTTTTCTCACACATCATTATCAAAATATATCAATAGTTTATCTCCTTGATACTTTATGTACTGTTTTCTAGAATGCAACATAGGCATAGGCAATCACACTAACACACAGCTCCAATCCTTCCAATTATCATAACCATACCCTAGTAGGATCGCTAATAGTAGATATCATGTCTATCCAGACAAACTATTGGTAACATAGAATTCCTCTATACCAGAACACAAGTCACTGTATCCTTCATCATCAATCAATACCCTGTAACGAACCTAAACTAATAGATTATGGTTGGGTTATTAGCTTGAAGGATAGTCGCATTCTTTGCTACAATCCATTAGTTTTTCTTCTTGCAAACTCAATTCCATCACATACGCAATAATACTTAACCCGAATTCGATAGAACACAATAATTACTCCATAATACAATTTATAATTTATTTATGACACACAATACTTGGCATAATGACTTTATCACAATTCAACCAATTCAGTCACTTTACTACACAATACAAATTCAGATTATAGTGCATTTCCAAAAAAGTTGAATTAGTAAGATCTTCATAATACTTCACTTCAATCAGAAAATAGATTACAACATAGGATACACAATTACTCATAATTTATACATAGATCATCGATTCCATGACTTGAGTTGATGCCACTCTTGCTTCTACTATTTGTGTCCTTTCATTAATAAGTAAACATTACATCGATTTAGTACAACTTTTGGGTAATTAAATCCTATTATTTAAAATATTAAGGACACTCAAGCTAACATAAGCCATCTTTCCTATTCTCTTTCAATATTAGGAATGGTCCACAATACCTAGGAGATAATTTTGGGAAGGGTATCATCTTCATGGTTTTACACCTAGAGGAAACTCTAAGATAGAATTTCTCTCCTACCTCAAAGTTGATTTCTCTCTTTTCAGGGTCAAGGTAGTATATTGCCCTATCTTGAGCTATCATAATGCTTTTCTTAGCAATCCTAAGCATATCGTTCATCTCTTCCAAGAAGTCCTTTGTAGCGTGGACTTTCTCAAGCTAGAATCCAAAGAACATCTTGACTGAAACCCATACATAAGCATAAATGGACTATGCCTGGTGGAAGAGTGCTTGAATCTATTATCTACAAAGTCTACTATAGGTAAGTATTCTTTCCAACTAGTTTTCCATTCACTTATATATGCACATAGCATATCTTCTAGGGATTTGGTTAAGCTGCTACATTTGCCCATCCAACTACCGATGCTTGGCCATACTCATGCTGAATTGGGTATCCAAACTTTCAAAGAATTCTCTCCAAAAGTGGCTAGTAAACTTCCTATCCAAATCTTAGACAATTTCTAAAGGAAGCTCATACAATAAATAAGGTCTTATATAAACCATCTAGCCAATTTTGATGTTTCTATTGTGCTATTTTGGAATAAACCTAGCCATTTCTTTAATCTATCCATAATTACTGAGATCAAGTTGTAACATCTCTGTGTCTTAGAGAATCTTATGATAAATTCCATGGAATACTCTCCCAATTTTCATGGGAATTATTCAATGGGTGGAGAAGTCCTCCAATCCTCAACCTTTCATCTTTATTGACTTGGTACTTTGTGCACTTAAGTATATACTCTAGAATGTCGAAGTCTAGGTGAAAAGAATTGTCTTTTAACAAGAACATAAGCCCTTTTAACTCGTGTGTGTCTTGCATTAGGGGTTCATGAAACTTGTAACAAACTCTTTTCCTCATCTATAAACCTCTAGGGACACACGCATGTCCTTGAGGTAGCAAATATCTATCATGGACACTATAATTCTTCCATTAGGTTCTAAGAGGTCTAGGTTCTCTCCTGATGATTTTTTAAGCTGCATGAGAAGAGTCTTGTTTCTCATGTTCTCTAAATGTGAAAAAAGAGCTAATATGAGCTTGATTTCTAATTGTTCGAATGCAGGGATCATACTCCTTGAGAGTGATTCTAGTTTGGTCATCCTATCAAGAAGGGGCAGATAGTGGTAGATTGAGGATAATTGGATGCATGAGAAGCAATTGCGTTCTTTTCAAACCATGAGATTTGACTTGCTCTCAAAATGGCTTTCAACCCGGAGGCAAATGGGAAAATTAAGTGAGGATGTGTGCCTATTTTCAAGGCACTTAAAAAGGTTATATCCATCATTGGCCATATTTTCTTTCATTCGCATTATGGGCTAACTGCATGACATGTATGCACACAAGTGAATTTATGCCAATTTAATTAATGTATTGCCAAAAGCTAATTTTCTTTTGGCTGAGTCACATGTGTTATCCTGGTTTACTTTACATTGGAGTACTAATCTATCCTCAGAACATGTAAAAGAGAGATTGAAGAAGTTGAAGGCTTCACGAATAAAGGGCAAGGTTAACTTTAAGAAAAAGCATCAACTAAGGCCAAGGGAAATACAATCAAAAGATTAAGTCTTGGTTATGACATTGATAGAGGCTAGAATAACATTGGTGAAATAGTGCTTTGGTATGTATAAATTAATGATAATCGAGTTAATGTCTTAAAGGAATTGTAGAACTTTATTTTTAAAGTAACGTTTGTAGGAAAATGAGTAAAGCTTTTCAAAAGAGAGAATGAGATGACTTTGACATGCCACATACATTGTCAATTTATTGATTTTCTAGGAAGAAGAGAACGAATAAGATCAAGAGAGTGAAGGAAGTGAGGAATTGGAGAATGAGAGGAGATTATTATCTTGAATTTCTTGTGTTGTTTTAGTTTCCATTTTTTACCAAACAAGTACTAATGAACTTAGAGTATGCATTGCTAAAAATGTACTGCACATTTCATTTAAAAATGAATGTTGGTTGAGGCCATTGGTTTCATCTCAATTCTCAAATCAAATGGCCTCTCAAAGAACATTTTTGAGGTTAAAACTAGATTCAAGCAAAACCTTTCAAGAGTTAATGATTCATATCAAGAGATTTGGTGGCACATATTCCAAACCATCAAGGAGATATACAAATAAAGAAAATGGATCATAAGTGATTCCCATGGGCTTGCAACAAAATCTTAGGGAGCTTCTTAGAACGAATGCCTCTTTGCATGAAAAAAGACACTACTATTTCAATCGAGGAGGAGAATAATCATTCTAAAAGGATGGTTGGAAGAAGATAGTTTATCACAATTAAAAAAGAAATCAGAAGATTTAAATTTGCAAAAGGTGTTAATGGAAGAGAACGATTTGCTTCAAAAGCTAAAATAAGATGCTTCTACTTAACTTTGAGAACAAACTAAAGGATTAACATTGTTTAAGAAGGTGAATTTCCTATAATAATATGGGCATATTATGTAAGACCCAAAAGTTCACTTGCTACATTTGCACCATAAATGGACATACGGCTAGAGGTTTCCCCTACTTGAAGGACACATGACAATAGGAAGGATGACATGAGGCCTTCTATGCTTCCATGTATTCTCAAGGTATGGTAAAAAATCTTCCATGTCATAACTAGCCACTCATGTGCTCTTGATAATGTTATTTTATCCATATTCAAAGTATGCAACAAAGTTTTGAACCATACAATCAGCATAGAAGAGTTTGCAAAAGAATCTATCACAAGATAATCTAATTTAAGCCTCTATGAATGGACCCATGAAATGAAATTAGCTAAATAGCAAATTTCAAAAAGTCACTATGTTTGTAAATAATATTTCTATGATAGGGATCATGGTAGAAGCTGGATTTATCATTAGTTTGATGTTGTATTTTAGAATGCAACAATTCCGGACCACTACCATAAAGAAGAGTAAGCCAATGTCAAGTAACTCATTTGGGAGTGGTTGAAAAAGTAATAATAATTGTGCAAGGATGTGTTTAATAGTTTGATTTTGTGATAGTGCTATTGCTCTATGATGGATATTTTTACTATTTGAAAGTTCATGGCTTATAAAAGATAAGAACATATGGGAATAACAACTTGTTTAGATAACTAGAGCCATTCTACACATGGAGAAGGGAAATGACAACTTATAATTCCATGAAAGAGCATAATTCTTATCCTTCCTTGAGAAGATGAGGATTCATTGCTAGCTTGTATGATGGTTGACCTTTAATGAGGAGGAATAGAAATTTCAAGAATGGATGAGTTGGTTGGTGCCATTATAAGTAGTTCTCGGCATAATGTTTCTTCTAAATGTGACCAAGAAAGCTTACAAATGTTGGTTTATCATGGCCTAGTAGCATGAGATAACTAGGGAGACAAGGTAGATTCATCATTTAAATAACATTTCATAATCGTAAGAGCATGACAACCTATTCATACCATAGAACATCATTGTGGATGAAAACATGGACCAATTACTAGACCAAAGGTGGTTACTAGTCTCTTAAAAAGGTTCGAGTCAATAATGTGTAAGAAACTTTGGACCAACTAGAAGTAGATGATCACAACCTAAAATATAGTTTTAAGGGTCAAATTTGAGTGAGAGTCAAACCAAGGACCACCATTGGACCAACAACTAGTCATCTAATATATACTAATGATGGGCAATGGATCAACATTGGACTACTAACCAATCAACCATGCTTAGCCAAGGAAGGACCAAGGACCTATTACTGGAGCAACTCACCAAAGTTGGACCGAGGAACAAGGGAAAAATTTAGAAAAATGGACCATTATATTCAACTAGTCCAAGCTAAGCCCAACCACTCCTATGGACCATTCGAGTGTGATAAACCTACTAGACTAGTGCAAATAAATGATAACAATCCAAAATATCATTTTTGGTCAATCCAAGTTAATGTATCAAGTAAGTATTGTTGGTGCAAATGAATCCAAGCCTACATACTTGGATAACTAGCATGTATCACATATAATCACATATGACTATCCCCTTTGTAGAGGAGGTATTGAGGTATCTACTTTTAACAGGAGCATGCAGCAAGCACTCCAGTACTTCACCTACTCAAGGGAGGTTCACCTTAGGGAAATATACCCTTTAACACTTCTGTGAGCAGCCAGATATCAATGATTGCACAGAGTTGTGAAAACTCAAGAAAATATTAATGACAACTGACAATGAAGGAAGACCAATCACTCCTTAGTTCGAACGAATAATTACAACATAGGCAAGAGAAATGCTATAAAGTTGATGCTCTGGGCTAGCATGCCACTCCAGAACTAAACACATTCATTACAAGAGATTCGTCCAATCCATACAATGATCATATCTAGATGCAGGTTAGCCCTGATCATTACAAATTCTGAAGAATTGCTCTAAGGAAAAGAGCATAAAAATACCACTGACTCACACTGAAAGACAAGGCCAGGCCACTCTCTTCACACTATAGTGCTATTAGCCCTCCATTGGGAAGCCCACGCTCTAAATCCACACCACAGAGTGACTTCCTACAGTAGGCTTGTAACCACAGAGTGCAAAGAGAGGACCCCTGTACACATGTAAGTATATGTGTGTATCCCAAATGAACACAAGTCCCTTGCTTTTATAGGCTCCAATATGCCAAGAGGGCCTTGCCGATTCCTCACGTCCACTGATCATGCGCTGATTGATTGCCCAAATTGGAGGGGTAAATCAAATATGCCACCAGTCTTGAATTGGATCCTCAAAATTAGGTAGTTGTCATGAATGGTTGGCGGCAACATTCATTTCTCCACTTTCACTTTTACCACTTAGACTTTTATTGTCACTTTTGCATGCAAGCTGAGATCCTCATTTTGTGCCGCCCGTAATGTTTGAATGACCTTGAGAAGCACATCCTTCACCTAATTTTTGTAGTAGCTTTTGATCCTTCATATTAAGTGGGCGGTGTGGGAGGTGAGTTGTGGGGGATTGAAGGAGATTACAGGGGGTGTGGGAGGTTGTGGGTGGGAATAGGGGGTGATTTGTGGGGAGTTGTGGGGGTTTTTGGGGTGTGCTTTCAAAATTATTATTGCACCATTGAAAAGTACTCGTCGAGAGCTTTCCAAGGATATATAACACTATAGTGTTTGGTTGAGAAATGATCCTCCAAATGTCCATCAAAAAGTGCATGAGAACTTTGTAGGAGGTCATGGGAAATTGTGGGATTTGTGGGGTTTGTGGGGTTTGTGGGGGATTGTGGAGGGGTGTGGAGGGGTGTGGAGGGGTGTGGAGGTTGTGCGGGGGTTTTGGAGGGGTGTGGGGTTTCTGGGGTTTGTGGGGTTTGTGGGGGGTCGTGGAGGGGTGTGGGGTTAGTGGGGTTTGTGGGGGGTCGTGGAGGGGTGTGGGGTTAGTGGGGTTTGTGGTGTTTGTGGGGTTTGTGGGGGGTTGTGGAGGAGTGTGGTGTTTGTGGGGTTTGTGGGGGGTCGTGGAAGGGTGTGGGGTTTGTGGGGTTTGTGGGGTTTGTGGTGTTTGTGGGGTTTGTGGGGTTTGTGGGGGGTCATGGAGGGGAGTGGGGTTTGTGGGGTTTGTGGGTTTTGTGGTCTTTGTGGGGTTTGTGGGGTTTGTGGAGGGTTGTGGAGGGTCGTGCAGGGGTGTGGGGTTTGTGGCGTTTGTGGGGTTTGTGGGGTTTTTGCGGTTTGTGGGGGGTCGTGGAGGGGTGTGGGGTTTGTTGGGTTTGTGGGGTTTGTGGGGTTTGTGGGGTTTGTGGGGGGTTGTGGAGGGGTGTGGGGTTTGTGGGGTTTGTGGGGTTTTTGGGGGGTCGTGGAGGGGTGTGGGGTTTGTGGGGTTTGTGGGATTTGTGGTGTTTGTGGGGTTTGTGGGGTTTGTGGGGTTTGTGGGGGGTCGTGGAGGGGTGTGGGGTTTGTGGGGTTTGTGGGGTTTGTGGGGGGTCATGGAGGGGTGTGGGGTTTGTGGGGTTTGTGATGTTTGTGGGGTCTGTGGGGTTTGTGGGCGCTCATGGAGGGGTTTGGAGGTCGAGGGGGGTTGTGGAGGGGTGTGGGGTTTGTGGGGTTTGTGGTGTTTGTGGGGTTTGTGCGGTTTGTGGGGGGTCGTGGAGGGGTGTGGGGTTTGTGGGGTCTGTGGGGTTTGTGGGGGGTCGTGGAGGGGTGTGGGGTTTGTGGGGTTTGTGGGGTTTGTGGTGGGTTGTGGAGGGGTGTGGGGTTTGTGGGGTTTGTGGGGGGTCGTGGAGGGGTGTGGGGTTTGTGGGGTTTGTGGGGTTTGTGGGGTTTGTGGGGTTTGTGGGGTTTGTGGGGGATCATGGAGGGTTTGTGGGGTTTGTGGGGTTTGTGGAGTGTCGTGGAGGGGTGTGGGGTTTGTGGTGTTTGTGGGGGGTCATGGAGGGGTGTGGGGTTTGTGGGGTTTGTGGGGTTTGTGGGGTTTGTGGTGTTTGTGGGGTTTGTGGAGTTTGTGGGGGGTCGTGGAGGGGTGTGGAGGTCGTGGGGGGTTTTGGAGGGGTGTGGGGTTTGTGGGGTTTGTGGGGTTTGTGGGGTTTGTGGGGGGTCCTTGACGGGTGTGGGGTTTGTGGGGTTTGTGGGGTTTGTGGGGGGTCATGGAGGGGTGTGGGGTTTGTGGGGTTTGTGGTGTTTGTGGGGTTTGTGGGGTTTGTGGGGTTTGTGGGGGGTTGTGGAGGGGTGTGGCGTTTGTGGGGTTTGTGGGGGGTCGTGGAGGGGTGTAGGGTTTGTGGGGTTTGTGGTGTTTGTGGGGTTTGTGGGGTTTGTGGTGTTTGTGGGGTTTGTGGGGTTTGTGGGGGGTTGTGGAGGGGTGTGGGGTTTGTGGGGTTTGTGGGGGTCGTGGAGGGGTGTGGGGTTTGTGGGGTTTGTGGGGTCTGTGGGGTTTGTGGGGGGTCATGGAGGGGTGTGGGATTTGTGAGGTTTGTCGGGTTTGTGGGGGGTCGTGGAGGGGTGTGGGGTTTGTGGGGTTTGTGCTGTTTGTGGGGCTTGTGGGGCTTGTGGGGCTTGTGGGGGGTCGTGGAGGGGTGTGGGGTTTGTGGGATTTGTGGTGTTTATGGGATTTGTGGGGTTTGTGGAGGGTTGTGGAGGGGTGTGGGGTTTGTGGGGTTTGTGGGGGATCATGGAGGGGTGTGGGGTTTGTGGGGTTTGTGGGGTTTGTGGGGTTTGTGGGGTTTCTGGTGAGTTGTGGGGGTCGTGGAGGGGTTTGTGGGGTTTGTGGGGTTTGTGGGGTTTGTGGAGGGGTTTGTGGGGTTTGTGGGGTTTGTGGGGTTTGTGGGGGGTTGTGGAGGGGTGCGAAGGGGTGTGGAGGTCGTGGGGGGTTTTGGAGGGGTGGGGGAAAAGAGGAGGGCCGGTGGAGTTGGAGGGGGTCGTGGTGATGGTGGGGGCCGCGGGGTGGTGGGGGAAAAGAGGAGGGCTGGTGGAGTTGGAGGGGGTCATGGTGATTGTGGGGGCCGCGGGGGTGGTGAGGGAAAAGAGGAGGGCCGGTGGAGTTGGAGGGGGTCGTGGTGATGGTGGGGGCCACGGGGGTGTGAGGGAAAAGAGGAGGGGACGGTGGGGTTGGAGGTGGTTGTGGTGGAGTGAGAGAGAGAGAGAGAGAAAGAGAGAGAGAGAGAGAGAGAGAGAGAGAGGGAAATTCCGCAATACACACCCCCACATCAAGTCTTTGCACTGTCCCGATGCAATTCCGGAAGCTGAAAACAAGATAGTGAAGGAAGTTCTTACTCCTTGACTTAATTCAGGTAATTCTTCACCGTGAAGATATTGACCAGTTTTTTTTTTTCACTTTTTCTTTTACTTTTTTTTTCACTTTTATATATATATATATATATACATATATATATATATATATATATATATAGATATATATATATATATATATATATATATATATATACATGTATATATATATACATGTATATACATACCGTACCTACCGTATTTCATTCAGTGATTGCAGTTTATTATATATATATATATATATATATATATATATATATATATATATATATATATATATATATATATATATATATATATATAATAAACTGCAATCACTGAATGAAATACGGTAGGTACGGTGAATGAAATGCTTCCAATTTACCTTAATTCAGGTACTTCTTCACCCTGGAGATATTGACCAAGGGTATCCTCTTACCCTGCAAATCCTCCAGATGTACTGCTCCATGAGGCAATACGTTTACCACCGTGTAAGGTCCTATCCATTTGGGTGCCAGTTTGGTTGAAATTGCTGGGACCTGATGCACTAAAACCATGGATCCTTCCTGTATCTCATTGGACCTCAGATACCTGTCATGCAGTCTCTTGCGCTCTTCTTGTGTTACCTGAGGTTTTTGCATTGCTCCTTCTTTGTATTCTTCTAATGCCACCAATCTCTCAATGCAAGGTTCAATTCCAATGGTTTTGGCTCCCATTTCCTTCTTGAAAATGAATTCGAATGGGGCCAATGCCTCTTTTCCATATACTAGGCGAAATGGACTCTCACCAGTGGTACCCTTTTTGTAGTTCTAAAAGCCCAAATTGCACCGATCAATGCTTGTGGCCAAAAGCTTTGATGATCAAAAGATAATTTTCGTAGCAATCCAATCAAAATCTTATTGGAGCTTTCTGCTTGGCCATTCACCCTTGGATAGTAGGCGCATGACTTTTTATGAAAAACCTTGTACCTGTCAAATATAAATTGGAGCAATTGATTTACAAAATGTGTTCCCCTGTCACTAGTGATTTCCAATGGGCAACCAAATCTTGAGAAAATACGTTTATACAAGAACTTAGCTACTGTTAAGGTCGTGCAGTCCATAGTAGCTTTAGCCTCTATCCATTTAGTTGCATAACATGTGGCCATCAAAAAATACTTCTTACCCCCAGGTTGACCAATTGGACTAATTGGTCCTATGAAATCAAGACCCCATCGTTCAAATGGGAGCCATCCTGTAGATATGACTAATGGTTGGAAATTCAATCTGGTTGGCATAGGAGCACATCTCTGGCAAATGTGGCATTCTTTAGCAAACTTGATTGCATCCTTGTAAATATGAGGCCACCATAGTCCCTTCTGGATGATTCTGTGAGCCAATCCTTCCCTCTTTAGATGCCCTTCACTTACCATGACTGAGTATGTGGATGAGGAAGGATATGACCTATCTATTCATGGTAATGACAAAAGAAAATGATGATGATCAATATGATAATGATCATCATTATGCTTGCAAAAGTATTATAATGGAACCTGAGTTTGACTCAAAAGAACAATACTTGAAAGAAATTGTAGTAATAGACACAAAAGAAAATTGTATCATCTTCTCGATAGAGGAACACCCTCAAAACTCTAACAAGGAAAAAGATGATATAGAGGAAGAGGATTAAAAAAGGGAATACTTTGAAGCCCCTAAAGACTTCAAGAGATACAAAGTAGAAGAGAAAAAAAATTCTATTCACGCGCCTAAGCAAGAGACATAATAAGGAGTAGCATATGATAACAAGGAACAAAGAAAGAAAATAATAATAGCCCCAAAAAGTGAAGAAGATAGATGCACTTTCATTGGGAAAGATGTTTCAAAAGAAGAAGAACAAGTCTTAGTGGAATTACTACAAAAGTACCACAATGTCTTTGCATGGACATATAAGGATTTGAAAGGAGTAGACCCAAATATTTGTTTTCATTGGATTGCTATGACCCAGGCAAAGCCTTCAAAGTAGAGACCATACACATATAATGATGTCTACTTAGCCAAGGTCAAAGAAGAGATATTAAAAATTACTCGTTTTTGGATTCATTTATGAGATCGATCATACAATATGGGTTTCTCCATGAGTGATAGTACAAAAAAGAATGGGAAAATTAGGTTTTGTATCAACTTGAAAAAAGTTAATGTTGGCACCATTAGAGATAGCTACCCATTGCCTATCACTGATCATCTTTTGGAAGTAGTAGGAAAGGAATTGTATAGCTTCCTTGATGGCTTTTTAAGCTATAATCAAGTAGCCATTGCTATTGAAGATCAACATAAGACTAGTTTTTCTATTGAATGGGGTGCATATGATCTTAGGGTTATGCCTTTTGGCCTAAAAAATGCACCAACCACTTTCCAAACAATGATGACTCACATGTTCAACGAGTTCCTAAGGAAGATTATGGAAGTATATGTTGAAGGCCTTTGCACCTACTCTTCCCAAAGATCTACTCACATACCTAAGATAAGATGCATCTTTCACAAATGTAGACAATATTGTGCACAATATGACAAGAAAAATACTTGGGAACATAGTATACAAGAATATTATCTTTACATATGAAGATAAGATCAAAGTGATCCTAAAGTTACCAAGAACCAAGAATGTTAAGGAAGTGCAAGCTTTCATGGGCCATTGTGGATATTATCATCGATTTATCCACACATATACTATCATAGCCAAACCTTTCTATGGTTTACTAACTCAATTTAGATGGAGTGATGAATGCAAGCAAGAATTCAATGAATTGAAGAAAAGATTGAATCCACACCAATACAAAAAGTGTCTAATTGGAATAAGCCATTCCATATTCATGTGGATGCTTCCAATTTTGCCATTGGATGTATATTGGCTCAACCAATAGATGAAGGCAAGCTAGATCATGCTATTGCATATGCTAGTGAAAACTAGAACCAAGCTGAATGCAATTATACTAGTATTGAGAGAGCAAGATTAGGGATGGTCTATGCAATAAATCAATTGTGATATTACCTACTAGCCAACAAATTCAAGATTTTTATTGATCATCAAGCTTTGTTGTACTTGGTCAACAAACCTTGCAATACAGGAAGGCTAGCAAGATGGTTTCTTTTATTAATGGAATTCAATTTTGAAGTAGTAGTTAAGAAGTGAAACATGTACATTAGAACTAATCATTTTTCAAGGATGTCCCATGGAGAACCACCAACATGTGTAGCTAATGAGCTTCTAGATACATACCTATAATTCAACTTAGAATCATGTCCATCATGGGCCGAAAATTGGTACCTATGCTTATACATAGAACGAGCCATTGAATCAAACCTAAGAAGGGCAAAGAAATCTAGAAAACAAAAAACTTCCACATAGTGGTGGGCAGTTTGTATTTCAAAAATTGAAATGGATTCCTATTGAGGTGTGTAGAGGATGAAGAAAGAGAAAACAATATCCATCAAGCTCATATAAATTAATGAAAATTCATAAAGGAATAATTGGAACTAATGAAGAGTAATGACGTTTAGGAGCCTATAGGCTAGACATGTAGAAAGAAGTACATGAGTATGCATCTAGCTACAACTTATGCTAAGTATTTTGGCCAAAAGAACACTCCTATTTAAGCTATTATACAATAGCGACTGAGTGGAGTAACCAATGATAGAGTTCCTAAAATTACACAGTTACCCAAAGGAGCAAGCCTAGCTAGAAAATGAGCCTCAAAGGAATGAATTAGGGACTATGTCATAATTGGAAAGCAAATTTTCAAACGCGGAAAAGAAAATACCACGAATATGTGTTCATGAAGGATAATATCTTCCAATATTGGAAATGTCTCATGCATGAGCAAGTAGAGGCCATCTCTCTACTAGTAATACTATAAATAATTATGTCTGTAGGGTTATGGTGCCCAACTCTCCACATGGATGCCCTATCTTGAGCTCAAAGTTGATTTCTCTCTTTTCAGGATCAACGTAGTATCTTGCCCTATCTTGAGCTCTCATAATGCTTTTCTTAGCAATCCTAAGCATATCGTTCATCTCTTCCAAGAAGTCCTTTGTAGCGTGGACTTTCTCAAGCTAGAATCCAAAGAACATCTTGACTGAAACCCATACATAAGCATAAATGGACTATGCCTGGTGGAAGAGTGCTTGAATCTATTATCTACAAAGTCTACTATAGGTAAGTATTCTTTCCAACTAGTTTTCCATTCACTTATATATGCACATAGCATATCTTCTAGGGATTTGGTTAAGTTGCTACATTTGCCCATCCAACTACCGATGCTTGGCCATACTCATGCTGAATTGGGTATCCAAACTTTCAAAGAATTCTCTCCAAAAGTGGCTAGTAAACTTCCTATCCAAATCTTAGACAATTTCTAAAGGAAGCTCATACAATAAATAAGGTCTTATATAAACCATCTAGCCAATTTTGATGTTTCTATTGTGCTATTTTGGAATAAACCTAGCCATTTCTTTAATCTATCCATAATTACTGAGATCAAGTTGTAACATCTCTGTGTCTTAGAGAATCTTATGATAAAGTCCATGGAATACTCTCCCAATTTTCATGGGAATTATTCAATGGGTGGAGAAGTCCTCCAATCCTCAACCTTTCATCTTTATTGACTTTGTACTTTGTGCACTTAAGTACATACTCTAGAATGTTGAAGTCTAGGTGAAAATAATTGTCTTTTAACAAGAACATAAGCCCTTTTAACTCGTGTGTGTGTGTCTTGCATTAGGGGTTCATGAAACTTGTAACAAACTCTTTTCCTCATCTATAAACCTCTAGGGACACACGCATGTCCTTGATGTAGCAAATATCTATCATGGACACTATAATTCTTCCATTAGGTTCTAAGAGGTCTAGGTTCTCTCCTGATGATTTTTTAAGTTGCATGATAAGAGTCTTGTTTCTCATGTTCTCTAAATGTGAAAAAAGAGCTAATATGAGCTTGATTTTTAATTGTTCAAATGCAGGGATCATACTCCTTGAGAGTGATTCTAGTTTGGTCATCCTATCAAGAAGGGGTAGATAGTGGTAGATTGAGGATAATTGGATGCATGAGAAGCAATTGCGTTCTTTTCAAACCATGGGATTTGACTTGCTCTCACAATGACTTTCAACCCGGAGGCAAATGGGAAAATTGAGTGAGGATGTGTGCCTATTTTCAAGGCACTTAAAAAGGTAATATCCATCATTGTCCATATTTTCTTTCATTCGCATTATGGGCTAACTGCATGACATGTATGCACACAAGTGAATTTATGCCAATTGAATTAATGTACTGCCAAAAGTCAATTTTCTTTTGGCTGAGTCACATGTGTTATCCTGGTTTACTTTACATTGGAGTACTAATCTATCCTCAGAACATGTAAAAGAGCAATTGAAGGAAAAGTTGAAGGCTTCACGAATAAAGGGCAAGGTTAACTTTAAGAAAAAGCATCAACTAAGGCCAAGGGAAATACAATCAAAAGATTGAGTCTTGGTATATGACATTGATAGAGGCTAGAATAACATTGGGGAAATAGTGCTTTTGTGTGTATAAATTAATGATAATCGAGTTAATGTCTTAAAGGAATTGTAGAACTTTATTTTTAAAGTTATGTTTGTAGGAAAATGAGTAAAGCTTTTCAAAAGAGAGAATGAGATGACTTTGACATGCCACATACATTGTCAATTGATTGATTTTCTAGGAAGAAGAGAACGAATAAGATCAAGAGAGTGAAGGAAGTGAGGAATTGGAGAATGAGAGGAGATTATTTTATTGAATTTCTTGTGTTGTTTTAGTTTCCATTTTTCACCAAACAAGTACTAATGAACTTAGAGTATGCATCTACTAAAAATGTATTGCACATTTCATTTAAAAATGAATGTTGGTTGAGGCCATTAGTTTCATCTCAATTCTCAAATCAAATGGCCTCTTGAAGAACATTTTTGAGGTTAAAACTAGATTCAGGCAAAACCTTTCAAGAGCTAATGATTCATATCAAGAGATTTGGTGGCACATATTCCAAACCATCAAGGAGATATACAAATAAAGAAAATGGATCATAAGTGATTCCCATGGGCTTGCAACAAAATCTTAGGGAGCTTCTTAGAACGAATGCCTCTTTGCATGAAAAAAGACACTACTATTTCAATCGAGGAGGAGAATAATCATTCTAAAAGGATGGTTGGAAGAAGATAGTTTACCACAATTAAAAAAGAAATTAGAAGATTTAAATTTGCAAAAGGTGTTAATGGAAGAGAACGATTTGCTTCAAAAGCTAAAATAAGATGCTTCTACTTAACTTTGAGAACAAACTAAAGGATTAACATTGTTTAAGAAGGTGAATTTCCTATAATAATATGGGCATATTATGTAAGACCCAAAAGTTCACTTGCTACATTTGCACCATAAATGGACATATGGCTAGAGGTTTCCCCTACTTGAAGGACACATGACAATAGGAAGGATGACATGAGGCCTTCTATGCTTCCATGTATTCTAAAGGTATGGTAAAAAATCTTCCATGTCATAACTAGCCACTCATGTGCTCCTGATGTGGTTCTTTTATCCATATTCAAAGTTAATATTTTTTTCCAATAGGAGATTTACTCCACCATCCTTTCCCTAAGGCTAGGAACCATTATATGAGGGATTTTCCAACGTATAGAGGGTTGAATATGCACATGATGAAGACAACTACCTAAAGAGGTGTGCCACCTAAGCTAATACCAAGTTCATCTTCAAGAAAAGAAAGATATGTGACTAGGTCAAAGACATGAACAAGAGAAGACAAACCATAAAGCTAAGATGAAGGTCAAAGTACACCACCGACAAGCATACAAGAGATTCAAGAGGTGTAGAACTCTATGGCTATAAATCTCAACTCTGATGCAACAAAGTTTTGAACCATACAATCAGCATAGAAGAGTTTGCACAGAAAATCTATCACAAGATAATCTAATTTAAGCCTCTATGAATGGACCCATGAAATGAAATTAGCTAAATACCAAAGTTCAAAAAGTCACTATGTTTGTAAATAATATTTCTATGATAGGGATCATGGTAGAAGCAGGATTGATCATTAGTTTGATGTTGTATTTTAGAATGCAACAATTCCGGACCACTACCATAAAGAAGAGTAAGTCAATATCAAGTAACTCATTTGGGAGTGGTTGAAAAAGTAATAATGATTGTGCAAGGATGTGTTTTATAGTTTGATTTTGTGATAGTGCTATTGCTCTATGATGGATACCTTTACTATTTGAAAGTTCATGGCTTATAAAAGATAAGAACATATGGGAATAACAACTTGTTCACATAACTAGAGCCACTCTACACATGGAGAAGGGAAATGACAACTTATAATTCCATGAAAGAGCATAATTCTTATCCCTGAGAAGATGAGGATTCATTGCTAGCTTGTATGATGGTTTACCTTTAATGGGGAGGAATAGAAATTTCAAGAATGGATGAGTTGGTTGGTGCCATTATAAGTAGTTCTCGGCATAACGTTTCTTCTACATGTGACCAAGAAAGCTTACAAATGTTGGTTTATCGTGGCCTAGTAGCATGAGATAACTAGGGAGACAAGGTAGATTCATCATTTAAATAACATTTCATAATCGTAAGAGTATGACAACCTATTTATACCATAGAACATCATTGTGGATGAAAACATGGACCAATTACTAGACCAAACTTGGTTACTAGTCTCTTAAAAAGGTTCCAGTCAATAATGTGTAAGAAATTTTGGACCAACTAGAAGTAGATGATCACAACCAAAAACAGAGTTTAAGGGTCAAACTTGAGTGAGAGTCAAACCAAGGACCACCATTGGACCAACAACTAGTCATCTAATATATACTAATGATGGGCAATGGATCAACATTGGACTACTAACCAATCAACCATGCTTAGCCAAGGAAGGACCAAGGACCTATTACTGGAGCAACTGACCAAAGTTGGACCGAGGAATAAGGGAAAAATTTAGAAAAATGGACCATTATATTCAACTAGTCCAAGCTAAGGCTAACCACTCCTATGGACAATTCGAGTGTGATAAACCTACTAGACTAGTGCAAATAAATGATAACAATCCAAAATACCATTCTTGGTCAATCCAAGTTAATGTATCAAGTAAGTATTGTTGGTGCAAAGGAATCCTAGCCTACATACTTGGATAACTAGCATGTATCACATATAGTCACATATGACTATCCCCTTTTTAGAAGAGGTACTGTGGTATCTACTTTTAACAGGAGCATGCAGCAAGCACTCCAGTACTTCACCTACTCAAGGGAGGTTCTCCTTAGGGAAATATACCCTTTAACACTTCTGTGAGCAGCCAGATATCAATGATTGCACAGAGTTGTGAATACTCAAGAAAATATTAATGACAACTGACAATGAAGGAAGACCAATCACTCCTTAGTTTGAATCGATAATTACAACATAGGCAAGAGAAATGCTTTAAAGTTGATGCTCTGGGCTAGCATGCCACTCCAGAACTAAACACATTCATTACAAGAGATTCGTCCAATCCATACAATGATCACAACTAGATGCAGATTAGCCCTGATCATTACGAAGTCTGAAGAATTGCTCTAAGGAAAAGAGCATAAAAATACCACTGACTCACACTGAAAGACAAGGCCAGGACACTCTCTTCACACTTTAGTGCTATTAGCCCTCCACTGGGAAGCCCACGCTCTGAATCCACACCACAGAGTGACTTCCTACAGTAGGCTTGTAACCACAGAGTGCAAAGAGAGGACCCCTATACACATGTAAGTATATGTGTGTATCCCAAATGAACACAAGTCCCTTGCTTTTATAGGCTCCAATACGCCAAGAGGGCCTTGCCGATTCCTCACGTCCACTGATCATGCACCGGTTGATTGCCCAAATTGGAGGGGTAAATCAAATATGCCACCAGTCTTGAATTGGATCCTCAAAATTAGGCAGTCTTCATGAAAGGTTGGCGGCAACAGTCATTTCTCCACTTTCACTTTTACCACTTACACTTTTATTGTCACTTTTGCATGCAAGCTGAGATCCTCATTTTGTGCCACTCGTAATGTTTGAATGCCCTGAGAAGCACATCCTTCACCTAATTTTTGTAGTAGCTTTTGATCCTTCATACTAAGTGGGCGGTGTGGGAGGTGAGTTGTGGGGAGTTGAGGGAGATTACGGGGGGTGTGGAAGGTTGTGTGTGGGTATAGGGGGTGAGTTGTGGGGAGTTGTGGGGATTTTTGAGGTATGGTCAAAAATTGATCCAAGATTTCAGAATTATTATTGCACCATTAAAAAGTACTCATTGAGAGCTTTCCAACGATATATAACACTGTAATGTTTGGTTGAGAAATGATCCTCCAAAAACTGCATGAGAACTTTGTAGGAGGTCGTGGGAAATTGTGCGATTTGTGGGGTTTGTGGGGTTTGGGGGGGGTTGTGGAGTGGTGTGGAGGGGTGTGGAGGTCGTGGGGGGTTGTGGAGGTTTGTGGGGTTTGTGGGGGGTCGTGGAGGGGTGTGGGGTTTCTGGGGTTTGTGGTGTTTGTGGGATTTGTGGGGGGTTGTGGAGGGGTGTGGGGTTTGTGGGGTTTGTGGGGGGTCATGGAGGGGTGTGGGGTTTGTGGGGTTTGTGGTGTTTGTGGGGTTTGTGGGGTTTGTGGGGGGTCATGGAGGGGTGTGGGGTTTGTGGGGTTTGTGGTGTTTGTGGGGTTTGTGGGGTTTGTGGTGTTTGTGGGGGGTTGTGGACGGTCATGGAGGGGTGTGGGGTTTGTGGGGTTTGTGGGTTTTGTGGGGTTTGTGGGGCTTCGTGGAGGGGTGTGGGGTTTGTTGGGTTTGTGGGGTTTGTGGTGTTTGTGGGGTTTGTGGGGTTTGTGGGGTTTGTGGGGGGTTGTGGAGGGGTGTGGGGTTTGTGGGGTTTGTGGGGGGTCGTGGAGGGGTGTGGGGTTTGTTGGGTTTGTTGGGTTTGTGGTGTTTGTGGGGTTCGTGGGGTTTGTGGGATTTGTGGGTTTTGTGGGGGGTCGTGGAGGGGTGTGGGCTTTGTGGGCTTTGTGGGCTTTGTGGGGTTTGTGGGGTTTGTGGGGTTTGTGGGGGGTCGTGGAGGGGTGTGGGGTTTGTGGGGTTTGTGGGGTTTGTGGTGTTTGTGGTGTTTGTGGGGTGTGCGAGGTTTGTGGGGGGTCGTGGAGGGGTGTGGAGGTCGTGGGGGGTTGTGGAGGGGTTTGTGGGGTTTGTGGTGTTTGTGGGGTTTGTGGGGTCTATGGGGGGTCGTGGAGGGGTGTGGGGTTTGTGGGGTTTGTGGGGTTTGTTGGGGGTCGTGGGGGGTCGTGGAGGGGTGTGGGGTTTGTGGGGTTTGTGGTGGGTTGTGGAGGGGTGTGGGGTTTGTGGGGTTTGTGGGGTTTGTCGGGGGTCGTGGAGGGTGTGGGGTTTGTGGGGTTTGTGGGGGGTCGTGGAGGGGTGTGGGGTTTGTGGGGTTTGTGGGGTTTGTGGGGGGTCATGGAGGGGTGTGGGGTTTGTGCGGTTTGTGGTGTTTGTGGGGTTTGTGGTGTTTGTGGGGTTTGTGGGGGGTCGTGGACGGGTGTGGAGTTTGTGGTGTTTGTGGGGTTTGTGGGGTTTGTGGGGTTTGTGGGGGGTCGTGGAGGGGTGTGGAGGTCGTGGGGGGTTGTGGAGGGGTGTGGGGTTTCTGGGGTTTCTGGGGGGTCGTGGAGGGGTGTGGGGTTTGTGGGGTTTGTGGGGTTTGTGGGGTTTGTGGGGGGTCCTGGAGGGGTGTGGGGTTTGTGGTGTTTGTGGGGTTTGTGGGGTTTGTGGTGTTTGTGGGGTTTATGGGGTTTGTGGGGTTTGTGGGGGATTGTGGAGGGGTGTGGGGTTTGTGGGGGGTCGTGGAGGGGTGTGCGGTTTGTGGGATTTGTGGTGTTTGTGGGGTTTGTGGGGCTTGTGGTGTTTGTGGGGTTTGTAGGGTTCTTAGGGTTTGTGGGGTTTGTGGGGGGTTGAGGAGGGGTGTGGGGTTTGTGGGGTTTGTGGGTTTGTGGGATTTGTGGGGGGCGTGGAGGGGTGTGGGGTTTGTGGGGGGTCATGGAGGGGTGCGGGGTTTGTGGGGTTTGTGGGGTTTGTGGGGCGTCGTGGAGGGGTGTGGGGTTTGTGGGGTTTGTGGTGTTTGTGGGGTTTGTGGGGTTTGTGGGGGGTCGTGGACGGGTGTGGGGTTTGTGGGGTTTGTGGGGTTTGTGGGGTTTGTGGTGTTTGTGGGGTTTGTGGGGTTTGTGGGGGGTTGTGGAGGGGTGTGGGGTTTGTGGGATTTGTGGAGGGTCGTGGAGAGGTGTGGGGTTTGTGGGGTTTGTGGTGTTTGTGGGGTTTGTGGGGTTTGTGGGGGGTCGTGGAGGGGTGTGGGGTTTGTGGGGTTTGTAGTGAGTTGTGGGGGGTCGTGGAGGGGTGTGGGGTTTGTGGGGGGTTGTGGAGGGGTGCGGAGGGGTGTGGAGGTCGTGGGGGGTTGTGGAGGGGTGGGGGAAAAGAGGAGGGCTAGTGGAGTTGGAGGGGGTCGTGGTCATGGCGGGGGCCACGGGGCTGGTGGGGGAAAAGAGGAGGGCTGGTGGAGTTGGAGGGGGTCATGGTGATGGTGGGGGCCGCGGGGGTGGTGAGGGAAAAGAGGAGGGCCGGTGGAGTTGGAGGGGGTCGTGGTGATGGTGGCGGCCACGAGGGTGGTGAGGGAAAAGAGGGGACGGTGGGGTTGGAGGGGGTTGTGGTGGAGAGAGAGAGAGAGAGAGAGAGAGAGAAAGAGAGGGAGAGGGAAATGCCACGATACAGACCCCCACATCAAGTCTTTGCACCGTCTCGATGCAATTCCCGAAGCTGAAAACAAGATAGTGAAGGAAGTTCTTCCTCATTGACTTAATTCAGGTAATTCTTCACCCTGAAGATATTGCCACTTTTTTTTTCACGATAGGTATGGTGAATGAGGGGGTCATGGTGATGGTGGGGTCATGGTGATGGTGGGGTCCGTGCGGGTGGTGAGGGAAAACAGGAGGGCCGATGGATTTGGAGGGGGTCATGGTGATGGTGGGGGACGCGGGGGTGGTGAGGGAAAAGAGGAGGGGACGGTGGGGTTGGAGGGGGTTGTGGTGGAGTGAGAGAGAGAGAGAGAGAAAGAGAGAGAGAGAGGGAAATGCCGTGATACAGACCCCCACATCAAGTCTTTGCACCGTCGCGGTGCAATTCTCGAAGCTGAAAACAAGATAGTGAAGGAAGTTCTTCCTCCTTGACTTAATTCAGGTAATTCTTCACCCTGAAGATATTGACCAGTTTTTTTTTCACTTTTTTTTTTACTTTTTTTTCTCTTATATATATATATATATATATATATATATATATATATATATATATATATATATATATATATATATATATATATATATAATAAACTGCAATCACTGAATGAAATACGGTAGGTACGATGAATGAAATGCTTCCAATTTACCTTAATTCAGGTACTTCTTCACCCTGGAGATATTGACCAGGGGTATCCTCTTACCCTACAAATCCTCCAGGTGTTCTGCTCCATGAGGTAATACCTTTACCACCGTGTAAGGTCCTATCCATTTGGGTGCCAGTTTGGTTGAAATTGTTGGGACCTGATGCACTAAAACCATGCATCCTTCCTGTATCTCATTGGACCTCAGATACCTGTCATGCAGTCTCCTGCGCTCTTCTTGTGTTACCTGAGGTTTTTGCATTGCTCATTCTCTGTATTCTTCTAATGCCACCAATCTCTCAATGGGAGGTTCAGTTCCAATGGTTTTGGCTCCCATTTCCTTTTTGATAATGAATTGGAATGGGACCAATGCCTCTTTTCCATATACTAAGCGAAATGGATTCTCACCAGTGGTTCCCCTTTTTGTAGTTCTGAAAGCCCAAATTGCACCGATCAATGCTTGTGGCCAAAAGCTTTGATGATCAAAAGATAATTTGCGTAGCAATCCAATCAAAATCTTATTGGAGCTTTCTGCTTGGCCATTCACCCTTGGATAGTAGGCGCATGAATTTTTATGAAAAACCTTGTACCTGTCAAATATAAATTGGAGCAATTGATTTACAAAATGTGTTCCCTTGTCACGTGATTTCCAGTGGGCAACCAAATCTTGAGAAAATATGTTTATATAAGAAATTAGCTACTGTTAACGCCGTGCAGTCCATAGTAGCTTTAGCCTCTATCCATTTAGTTGCATAACATGTGGCCATCAAAATATACTTCTTACCCCCAGGTTGACCAGTTGGACTAATTGGTCCTATGAAATCAAGACCCCATCGTTCAAATGGGAGCCATCCTGTAGATATGACTAATGGTTGGAAATTCAATCTGGTTGGCGTAGGAGCACATCTCTGGCAAATGTGGCATTCTTTAGCAAACTTGATTGCATCCTTGTAAATATGAGGCCACCATAGTCCCTTGCGGATGATTCTATGAGCCAATCCTTCCCCCTTTAGATGCCCTTCACTGTGTGTTGCCTCAAGCAAAGGGGTTACCTCGTCTGGATAAACACACTTTCTCAAGATACCATCCTGACAATATCTATATAAATTTCCACTTATAAGTGAGTACGCTTTGGTTTTAAGGAGTAATCTTCTCTTTTCTATGGTTTTCAAATGCTCTGGGAGTTTTCCAGTAGTAAGAAAATTGAGAATTCCATCATACCAATCAGTCTGAATTGCTACTAGGAAGAGATTACTATCCACCAGTTCATCATTAATACTTGTTGCCTTCTCGCTCATTGCAGTCCTGGACACATGATCTGCCATGTAATGCTCCCTTCCTGGCTTAATGTGAATATCAAAGTTGAATTCTTGAAAGAGGAGTAACCATCTCCAAATCCTTCCAGCTACTCTAGGCTTGTTTATCAAGTACTTCAAGGGCTGATGGTTAGATATGACTATAAAATGTACACCGAGAAGGTAATGCCGAAACTTCTGAAGAGCAAATACAATAGTCAAGCCTTCCCTTTCGGTCGTACTGTAGTTCCTTTCTATCTGGGTGAGTAGTGTTCTGGCATAGGAGATAGGTCTATCAACCTTGTGTGATGATGGTTGAGCTAGAACTGCACCAACAGCATGAAGGCTGGCATCTGTATGCACATGAAACTCCAATGACCAGTTAGGAACACTTAAAAGTGGAGCAATACATAACCTCAATTTTAGTTCACAAAATGCTTTCTCAGCTTCAGCACTCCATGAGAAAGGGACCTTTTTACTGGTAAGCCTTGATAAGGGCTTAGGTATTTCTGAATACATTCATATAAATCTTCTATGGTATCCTGTATGACCCAAAAAACTTTGCACTTCCTTTGTGCTTTGTGGAATAGGCATGGAAAGGATAGCAGTAACCTTCATAGGATCCACCGTTATCCCTTCAGCAGATACTATGTGACCGAGAAAACTGCCCTTAGTGACCAAAAAGTGACATTTAGTAGGATTTAACTTCAAACCTGTTCTAAGACATTGCTCAAAGATTTCTTTTAGATTTTCCAAATGGTCATGGAAATCTTGAACTGCTGCTCTTCTATCTGTGCCTGAAAATACTGAAAAGTCATCCATGAAAATGCGTAGAAAGGTTGTCAACCATTTGCCCAATATTAGATACATTGTTCTATTAAATGAAGCTGGTGCATTCTTCAAACCAAAAGCCATGCGAGTATAAACATAAGTACCCCATGGAGTAACAAAGGTTGTTTTGTCCCTATCATCAGGATGGATCACTATCTGATTGTAGCCACTAAAACCATCCAAGAAGCTATACAAAGTATGACCGGCTACTTCCTCAAGTACTTGCTATGAAAAGGGCTCAGGAAATCCATCTTGAACAGTCACTTTATTTAAGGCATGAAAATCAACGCAAACTCTTATTTTTCCACTATTTTTCTTGGGTACAATAACCATAGAAGAAAGCCACCTGGAATGTTCTACTGGAACAATTATACCTGCTTCTTCTAGTTTTGTAACTTCCAACTTTATCGCCTCTACATATTTTGGATTGAGTCGATACGGCCTACTTCTTGCAAGTGCGGCTCCCTCAACTAAGGGTATTTTGTGTAATCCAAGTTCCTCTGGTATCCCTGTTAGATCTTTATAGGACCATGCAAAGACATTTTTGTAGGCAAAAAGTAAAGAAGTTACCTTCTGCAGTAAAGGAGGATAATGCCATAGCCAAGTGGCCAAGTGGACTACTTGAGGGTTCTCTTCATCCCCTAGATTTATTTCTTGAACTAGTGTTTCAAGACGAGTCTTGTTTGAGAAATCATCTCCACTGTATGCAGGAGTGAACTTTAACTTATATTCTGCAATATGTTCTCTGGTCCATCCTTGAGGTATATCCATAAAAGGAAGATCTTCCCTGCACTCAGGCTCATAACTTTCCATCCCAGGTACTTCTATATTTTTTGCCTCTTCAAAGTTTGTATTCTCCTGCAAACTCTCATTCTCCAACTCCTTGTGAACTTCATGGCCTTTTCCTGTAACTCCATCTACAACTTCTTCCTCTATTTCATTGATTTCCACCGTGCAACACTCTGCACTTTCCATCATCCAGTTCAATAATGTATCTTCTTCTTGGGGTAGAGAGGGCACTACCTGCGTGTCCACAGTATACCTAGTAGTTTTCCCTGAGTCAAATCCTTCTTCCAAATGTAGCTCCAGTTGGCTATTGGTGCTAGTTGAAATCCATAGTTTGTTTTTCCCCCAATCTTGCAAAGCTTTTGCTCGCCTCAGTCAAGGTCTCCCCAAGAGTAAAGGGTAAGAAGTCTCCTGTGGAAGTGCAATAACAACAAAATCTAGAACAAAGTGGCAACCCTGTACTATCATCAGTACCTTTTCAATAATGCCAAGAGGCACAAGCCGATGTTGATCTGCTAGTGTAACTATGAATGGTGCCATCTTGGTGGGGTTCAAATTCAGTTTCTTCATTGTGAAATCTGGCATCAAATTGATACCAGAGCCTCCATCTATGATCACACCTGTGAGAGCTTCATCCTTTATACAAACAGATAATCTTGAGCTTTGGTAGTCTGCCAAGGGTGCAGGGGGAAAATCAACCATGAAACCATCTATATTGGGTGATTGGATTAAGTGAGCAGAGTGTATAATCTTCAATAAGTCTTTTCTTATTTTTGAATCCATCCTTATAAGTTCGTACAGACTAACCTTGTGATGAATACCTTTCAAGATTTGTTCAATGTTTACCTCATGAGTGTCTTCTTGTAGACTTGTTGGTTGGTCCCTTAGAGAAGTATCCATCCTTTCATAAGCTCCTTCAATTTCCACTATGCCCTTCCACCCCGCCTTCTTTTCCTCTTCTTTATCCTGGACTCCCTCTTGTTCTTCTCTATGGGTTGCTACCGCTTGTCTGGCTCTAATTATCATGGGCATTGAAGAAGATGAAACAGCATAAGACTGAGTGGTCATACCTTCTTCTTGTGGAGAGACTACAATCATGTGGATTGGAGCAGGACGGCTTCTTGGGCAATCTTTGGTGTAGTGATCCTTAGCCTCGGGACAATGCTGACAAGGAGGTGCATCTTCTGGAAGGGAACACCTGTTTTGCATATGGCCATACTCACCACAACGGTAGCACATCAAAGGCCTATTATATCTGGGCTTCGTTGGTCTATTCTCCTCTCTATTAGGTGCATTTGAAGTACTAGCATAATATGAATCCAAAGCTTGAGAGTTACCTCGTTGTTGTGTACCCTTGAGGTAGTAACAGTCTCTAGCTTCATGGCCATCCTTTCCACAAAATTTACAACTTACCTTGTTAGGACAATTAGCATTGGAATGCCCATTGTTGTTACATATTGTGCACCAAATCTGCCTTCTTATATCCTGAGTGGTCCGCAAATCTTCTAACTCACGGCGAAGTTGGGCTACTTCATCATCAGTGCGATGTAGTGGTGGCAAAACCTTCTCTTCTTGTTGATTTTGTTGCATTCTCAATGCCTCCAGTTCCTTCCTTAGTTGCCCAATAGGGTCTAGTTCTGCAGCATAATTCGGTTGTGTATCCCCTTCAAAATGTTGCCTAGCTTCTTCAATGTGTGATGTTTCTGCAACAAAATCATTGAGGGTTGCATCCAATCTAAGAGACTCACGTAGCTTCTGCTAAAATGACCTAGGCAGAGGTTTTTATATCCATTTTTTAACCAAGAAGTCACTTGGAGCATGTGGCAGATGTGCAACAAGTGCTTTTGTTCTAGTGTGAAGTTCATGAAAGGATTCACCTGATCCTAGCCTTAGATTCTCGAGCTGGTCTAGAGCTCTTTCCGAGGAGTCACTAGGTCGAAATGTCTGTGAGAATGCCATCTTCAGAGCCTCCCATGTAGCAAAATGGCCATCTGCATATTGACTGTACCATTTGTCAGCAAGGCCTTCCAATGTGGATGGGAAGAGTACCAGCATTGCATCCTCTTTGTTCTGCAGACCTTGTCCATGGCATAAGGAGATGAACCTCCTCACATGATCATCAGCATCCTCATAAGCTTGTCCCTTCAAGGTAGGGAACTTGATATTGAGTCTGGAGAGTAAATGAGAGAGATCCTCCATTTGCACTGGTGTTTCTTCTTACGTATCTGAGGAGAAGTCTAATGTTCTCCTATGCTTCTCCTTTGATAGTGGTGTCGCACCGAAATCAATAGATAAATTCAAAGAGGGTAGAGGGGAGGTAGGTTCACTAGAAGATATAGCTGACTTGTTAAGGCTCCTTCGTATATGAAGAGGCTCCTTATCTGCTCGCATATGGATCATGTACCTATTTGCAAATGCAATAAGGCAAAAATATTGAAAAAGAGGACTATTCACTATCCTCAGGACCTCTCACACGAATGCAAGTGTCCCATCGGGCGTGCCAAACTGTAGAGGAGGTACTGGGATATCTACTTTTAACAGGAGCATGTAGCGAGCACTCCAATACTTCACCTACTCAAGGGAGGTTCTCCTTAGGGAAATATACCCTTTAACACTTCTGTGAGCAGCCAGATATCAATGATTGCACAGAGTTGTGAATACTCAAGAAAATATTAATGACAACTGACAATGAAGGAAGACCAATCACTCCTTAGTTCGAAGGGATAATTACAACATAGGCAAGAGAAATGCTCTAAAGTTGATGCTCTGGGCTAGCATGCCACTCCAGAACTAAACACATTCATTACAAGAGATTCGTCCAATCCATACAATGATCACAGCTAGATGTAGATTAGCCCTAATCATTACAAAGTCTGAAGAATTTCTCTAAGGAAAAGAGCATAAAAATACCATTGACTCACACTGAAAGACAAGGCCAGGCCACTCTCTTCACACTATAGTGCTATTAGCCCTCCACTAGGAAGCCCACACTCTGAATCCACACCACAGAGTGACTTCCTACAGTAGGCTTGTAACCACAGAGTGCAAAGAGAGGACCCCTATACACATGTAAGTATATGTGTGTATCCCAAATGAACACAAGTCCCTTGCTTTTATAGGTTCCAATAGGCCAAGAGGGCCTTGTCGATTCCTCACATCCATTGATCATGCGCCCGTTGATTGCCCAAATTGAAGGGGTAAATCAAATATGCTACCAGTCTTGAATTGGATCCTCAAAATTAGGCAGTCGTCATGAATGGTTGGCGACAACAGTCATTTCTCCACTTACACTTTTATTGTCACTTTTGCATGCAAGTTGAGATCCTCATTTTGTGCGGCCCGTGATGTTTGAATGACCCTGAGAAGCACATTCTTCACCTAATTTTTGTAGTAGCTTTTGATCCTTCATATTAAGTGGGCAGTGTGGGAGGTGAGTTGTGGAGAGTTGAGGGAGATTACGGGGGGTGTGGGAGGTTGTGGGTGGGAATAGGGGGTGAGTTGTGGGGAGTTGTGAGCGTTTATGGGGTGTGGTCAAAAATTGATCCAAGATTTCAAAATTATTATTGCACCATTGGAAAGTACTCCTCGAGAGCTTTCCAACGATATATAACACTGTAGTGTTTGGTTGAGAAATGATCCTCCAAATATCCATCAAAAACTGCATGAGAAATTTGTAGGAGGTCGTGGGAAATTGTGGGATTTGTGGGGTTTGTGGGGGGTTGTGGAGGGGTGTGGAGGGGTGTGGAGGTCGTGGGGGGTTGTGGAGGGGTGTGGAGTTTGTGGGGTTTGTGGGGTTTGTGGGGTTTGTGGAGGGGTGTGGGGTTTGTGGCGTTTGTGGTGTTTGTGGGGTTTGTAGGGGGTTGTGGAGGGGTGTGGGGTTTGTGGGGTTTGTGGGGTTTGTGGGGGGTCGTGGGGGGTGTGGGGTTTGTGGGGTTTGTGGTGTTTGTGGGGTTTGTGGGGTTTGTGGGGGGTCGTGGAGGGGTCTCGGGTTTGTGTGGTTTGTGGTGTTTGTGGGGTTTGTGGGGTTTGTGGGGCGTTGTGGAGGGTCATGGAGGGGTGTGGGGTTTGTGGGGTTTCTGGTGTTTGTGGGGTTTGTGGGGTTTGTGGGGTTTGTGGGGGGTCGTGGAGGGGTGTGGGGTTTGTGGGGTTTGTGGTGTTTGTGAGGTTTGTGGGGTTTGTGGGGGGTTGTGGAGGGGTGTGGGGTTTGTGGGGTTTGTGGGGGGTCATGGAGGGGTGTGGGCTTTGTGGGGTTTGTGGTGTTTGTGGGGTTGGTGGGGTTTGTGGGGTTTGTGGGGGGTCGTGGAGGGGTGTGGGGTTTGTGGGGTTTGTGGGGGGTCGTGGAGGGGTGTGGGGTTTGTGGGGTTTGTGGTGTTTGTGGGGTTTGTGGGGTTTGTGGGGGGTCGTGGAGGGGTGTGGAGGTCGTGGGGGGTTGTGGAGGGGTGTGGGGTTTGTGGGGTTTGTGGGGTTTGTGGGGGGTCGTGGAGGGATGTGGGGTTTGTGGGGTTCGTGCGGTCTGTGGGGGGTCGTGGAGGGGTGTGGGGTTTGTGGGGTTTGTGGGGTTTGTGGTGTTTGTGGGGTTTGTGGGGTTTGTGGGGGGTTGTGGAGGGGTGTGGGGTTTGTGGGGTTTGTGGGGTTTGTGGGGTTTATGGGGAGTCGTGGAGGGGTGTGGGGTTTGTGGGGTTTGTGGTGTTTGTGGGGTTTGTGGGGTTTGTGGGGTTTGTGGGGTTTGTGGGGGGTTGTGGAGGGGTGTGGGGTTTGTGGGGTTTGTGGGGGTTCGTTAAGGGGTGTGGGGTTTGTGGGGTTTGTGGGGTTTGTGGGGGGTCGTGGAGGGGTGTGGGGTTTGTGGGGTTTGTGGGGTTTGTGGTGTTTGTGGGGTTTGTGGGGTTTGTGGGGGGTTGTGGACGGGTGTGGGGTTCGTGGGGTTCGTGGGGTTTGTGGTGTTTGTGGGGTTTCTGGGGTTTGTGGGGGGTTGTGGAGGGGTATGGGGTTTGTGGGGTTTGTGGGGGGTCGTTGAGGGGTGTGGGGTTTGTGGGGTTTGTGGGGTTTGTGGTGTTTGTGGGGTTTGTGGGGTTTGTGGGGTTTGTGGGGGGTCATGGAGGGGTGTGGGGTTTGTGGGGTTTGTGGGGTTTGTGGGGTTTGTGGTGATTTGTGGGGGGTTGTGGAGGGGTGTGGGGTTTGTGGGGTTTGTGGGGTTTGTGGGGGGTTTTGGAGGGGTTTGTGGGGTTTGTGGGGTTTGTGGGGGGTTGTGGAGGGGTGCGGAGGGGTGTGGAGGTCGTGGGGGGTTGTGGAGGGGTGGGGGAAAAGAGGAGGGCCGATGGAGTTGGAGGGGGTCGTGGTGATGGTGGGGGCCGCGGGGGTGGTGGGGGAAAAGAGGAGGGCCGGTGGAGTTGGAGGGGGTTGTGGTGATGGTGGGAGCGGCGGGGGTGGTGAGGGAAAAGAGGATGGCCGGTGGAGTTGGAGGGGGTCGTGGTGATGGTGGGGGTCGTGGGGGTGGTGAGGGAAAAGAGGAGGGGATGGTGGGGTTGGAGGGGGTTGTGGTGGAGAGAGAGAGAGAGAGAGAGAGAGAGAAAGAGAGAGAGAGAGGGAAATGTCGCGATACACCCTTGTAAAAGTCACTTTACATTTTAATCCTTGTAAAAGTCACTTTACATTTTAATCCTTGTAAAAGTGACCATGAATATTGCACTACTCTCACGTGAAGTTAGGAGGAATCAAATATTAGGTTAATTGGTAGATGATTGATGAGAGAATAAATCCTATAGTTTAGGACCCACTTTATGATGAAAATTTGAATTTGAATTCAAAGCTTGGCTCCAATCTTAACTATAAAAGTGATAAAGAAAAGGCACGCAAAGAGAGCCCAACTAGGAGATCATTTGAGAGGGATACTTTGTGATTAGTGAGATCATTCCATAGCTCCTTCAATACCCTCACATTGTGCAATTTTATATTGCCAATGTCATTTTACTATTATGTGATTAAATACATACACATTGATCATATCTCTACTTCACTTCTCTACTATGACCATCTCAGAACAGTGAACTTCTCAGAGCTTGTTCTCAGTGTGTGGTTGATCCATTGATGTGATTTAAAGTGCTATAGAATCGTCATACTGTCTTCTTCATAACTACAAAGTTTCATTGTTATTACGTTCCTCAATCATGAGATATCTTCATGTCTTTACTCTCTGGTTTGCACACTGAAACACCTCGAAAATGTCGAGCAAGTCCTCTAACTTGCTAAGCATCATTCTTAGTGTGTAGTCCATATTTTTTATTGAAATAGCTTATTTGGGTAGCTATCCAAGTTAGTTAGCTACCACCAAAAGGAATTTGGCTGATTGTCAATAGGTTGAGAGCACTATTCATTCTATTGAACATGTGTAGGAACTAAAATAGGAAGTCTATGATCTTGGTTCAACCTTCGATGTGGAAACTCTTCATACATGAACAAAGCTCAACAAGAATGGAGAAAACTCTAGAGCTAACCAATCTTCTGCCCTTTATACAGATAGAAATAAAAGTAAGGATAAAGTAAAGCAAAAAGAATGAAGAAGAGGCTAGTACCTCTCAAGTGAACTTCACAGGTAGAGGAAGAGGTACTAGAGGCAAGGGTAGAGGCGGAAAAGTAGGGGGAGATCTTACAACACTTCACCTTGCAATATCTGTGGCCTAACCAATCACACCACAGAAGACTACTTCAAGAACACAAGGAATCAAAGAGGAAGAGGCTTCCATAGAGGAGGCTATGGACAATCCAGAGGCAGGTTCAACAATGGAGGAATCAATTATCATCACAACTACAATCAAGGCTACAACAACAACAACTAGCAAGGAGGATTTAGGAGCAGAAGAGGTTATAACAACTACACAGAAGACCAAGAGGATTCATTACTGATCATGAACATGAAATCCAACCAAGGTAAAGATGATGATCATCTTTTCTATATTGATTCTAGTTGTTCCAATCATGTGGCTAGAAATGTAGCATTGCTATCTGATCTTGAAGAGCCTAAAGGAAAGCATGAAGTGCAGACAAGTGATGACACTAGAAACTTTGTTAGGAAAATTGGAAATGTCAAGGCTTCTGATGGTAACATGAACCTTTTGAGTAAGGTATTATATGTGCCAACCATAACAATAAACCTAATCAGTGTTGGGCAGATTGTTGAGAATGTCTTACAGGTCAGATTCATAAGGCATGGAGCATATGCGAAAGACCCTCAACAAGGCTTCAAGAGCGTTGGAAAAGGTGAGAAATCTGGTAGACTCTTTACATTTGAAGTTGAAGATAACAAAAACATTGCCATCTTCAATTACAAGGATCAAACCTTATCTGAACTAGAGATATGCCATAAAAGGCTAGGTCACATAGGTGAAAGAACACTAAAGCAAATATACAAGGATCAGAGTGTTCTTGGCCTTCCAAATGTATCCAAGAAACACGTGATTTACAAATGTGGAGCGTGCCAATTTGTCCAATCTCATAGACAACCATTCAACAAGAAAGGGTATATGTATGAAGACTACTTGGAGCTTGTGCACACTAATGTGTGGGGTCCTATCAGAAAGCCATCAATCTCAGGATCAAGGTACTATGTTTCATTCATAGATGGTTATAGTAGATGGACACTCCTTTATTTAATGAAGCATAAAGATGAAGTCTTTACTTGTTTGAAAAAGTATTTGGCATTGGTTGAGAACCAAACATGTAGAAGCTTGAAGAGGATTAGATCTGATGGAGGTGGTGAGTATTTCTCACATGAATTTGGCTCATTCTTACAGGACAAAGGTATAAAGAGAGAGGTCACAACAAGATACACTTATGAACTAAATGGAGTGGTAGAGAGGAGGAATAAATTGATAGTAGAGGCTACACGATCAATGTTGAGTGAAAAGAAACTACCAAATTACCTATGGATAGAGGTTGTTTCCACAACCACTTACTTGATTAACATGCTCTCATCCAAATCCTTGAATGGAATGACACCCAATGAGGGATCCAATGGTAGGAGACCCTCATTGGAACATTTCAAAATCTTTGAGTTCAAGCTATGGAAGTGACAATATGAACTCAAAGCAAAAAATGTGCAGAGAAAGAAATGCAAGCATAAGACCTTCAATGGTGTGGTAGGGAAAGAAACTAGTGGAAAGAGATGAAGTTTTGGGACCTAGGTATAAAAATGTGAGGTTTACGAGGGAAAACATTGTATCTTGAGTCATGTTGGGAAAAGTCACTTTTTTTAGGTCAAGCCATGCACATGTTTGAATGAGAGTTCAAAATTAGCACCCTTGATCCTAAAACATAGTTGGGTTCCATTGAATGATATTATGAAAAGTTCTAAAACATTTTAAAATGCACCCAAACACTATAGGCATCCCAACGATGAAGTTATCACATTGGTTAGGACACGAGTTTTCCAAGGTTCATAGATGTACATGCAACCCTCTCGGGATGGTTGTCATCGTGTTAGAGATCTTGAAAGCTTGGATCTTCATTGGAAAGGAAAGTTATTGGGATTCAAGAATCTCAAATGTAGTGGAACTATTGCCATTGTATAACATGTTTTTATACTAGCAAGCATGAAATTGGAAAACTCAAACATAATGGGATATCCAATCAATTGTAAGTATTACTTATAATGTTGCTTGGTTCATGGTCTTTTTTCTTTATGTACCCTATTTAGATATGTTTTTCTTAATGCGGGTATATTTCCACCTACCTTGGTGGAGGAGCAAACACTTCATATTCTTTGAGATAATTTCCAACCATTGCATGTAGATGTTGGGTCACTAGTCTTTCCACAAGTTCCTCCTACTCAATTTTTACATGAGAGAGTTTTCTTTTACACACATACATATGTTACACCCTCTACATCAAATGATTTTGGTAGGTTAGACATCATTAAGATAGATTCTCTTTCCAAGATATTGGCCACAACTTAGTATATGGTCCTTGACATCTTTGAAGCATAAGATGGTGATGAATATAAATAATTTTTTGAAGTTCACAAGAGTTTATAGATCTATAGAACTACATTGGTATGTCATTATCCATTGTTTTGTACATCTATTTAATCATTCAAAGTGTTAGAAACTTCCATAATTTTCATTTGTAAAGATATGACATATGATCAAGTGGAGGGTTTACAAGGAAAACATTGGGTTCCTATACAAGGATGCACCAAAGGGGATAGATAACTCTGTAAAATTGGTGCAAGAGGCATAGGATTTTGATGTTGAATGCATCTGTTTATCTATGTATGCAATGTATTTATGTATGGATATATGTATTTGTGTATGTATTTATGTATGTATGTAGGCATGTATGTATGCATTTATGTATATATGTATGTATGTATGTATGTATGTATGTATGTATGTATGTATGTATGTATATATGTATTTAATGTATGTATGCATGTATATAAATTACGTATGTCTATATGTATGTATGTATGTATGTATGTATGCATATATGTATGTATGTAAGTACACATATATGTGTGTATGTATGTACATATGTATGTAAAGTATGTATGTATGTACGTATGTGTTTATGTATGAAAATGATGTCACATATTATTGCATACAACAAGAAAAATTTTGGTAGTATTTCCCCTATAGCAGGAAACTTAAAAAAATAAACCATAATGCTCATTGTTATAATCAAAAAAGGCTCAATCTCCATAAATTAAAAAGTATCATAGACAATAAGGAAAAAGGCACCCATGCCATAACAAACAAAAAAACATTCCACCTGCAAAAAGCATTCTACTTGCAATATGCACATTCAATCTACAAATGATGTCGTCTACAATGGCATATGGAAAGCTAACATTTGGTAGCATTTCCCCTTGAGTAGCGAGCTTAGGAAAACCAACCATAAGGCTTTCATGCCATAAGAAAAGAAAGGCGTACATGCTATAAAAAAAGGGGTTTGCATGCCATAAGCAAAATCCACACATGCCATAAATAACACAAATACATTCCACCTGCAAAAAATATTGTACCTACAATAACCACATTCAATCTACAAGAGAACATCTATCTATATGTTTATGTATTTATGTTTATATGCTTGTTTGCATGTATGTGTGTGTGTTTATGTGTGTATATATGTGTGTATGGAAGTATGTGTGTATGCATGTATATGTGTGTTTATGTTTGTATGTGTGTATGTGTGTATGCATGTGTGTTGAGCCGATAAAAGTCATATTGGTCAAATTCAACCATAGTCAAAGTCAAAGGGTCAAAGTCAAAGTGGTCAAATTTAACATGTTCAAGGTCAAAGTCAACATGGGTGTTGGAAGTCTCTCTCTCTCTCTCTCAATGAAGCCCTCCAATTTTGGGCCTGCTTAGCACTAAGTTCAAGGGAAAGGAAGTTAGGCTGCCTGCTAAAATCCAAGAATTCGCATGAACACACAGAGATCAATCATTCTCCTCCTCCTAGCTGCGTGGAAGTCTCTATGTCTCTCTTTCTCATTCATACCCATAAAAGGAAATGGTCAATACTTCTTACATGAGTTCCTCTTGGCACTCATGTGAGTATCATACTCATAATGTATAAGGTGAGGCTCTAACCTCTAAATCATTACTCCACTATGATATTCCATATGACATTTCCTTCCCCTTATATTCATTTTTGTCCTCAAAAATGGTATTGGAAAGAGAGAAATCATAGAAACACCACTCCCACTATATCCCCATGTATAGCAATACATAGTCAGTTCTCAATGTTGTTTCCTCGTATCCTTCCCCTTAAGAAGACTCTTTGGAAGGTAATCTAAAATTGGGAAACTGTCTCTAAAGGGTGCTAACCCGCTCCCATGTAGCACTATCTTTTGAACTATCTTTCCACTTTACTAGACACTCTTTATATAAATGACTCCTCGTCTATTTATCTCTAGTGTGTAGTATGCTCTCAGGCTCGTGTGGAATTGATTGAACAGAAATAGGCTCTACTACCTCACTATCTGGAATGAGGTTGTCAGATTCACCCAGCCTTTTCTTAAGGATGAACATGAAAAATTGAATGGATTTGACTATTCTCTGGAAGTCGGAGCTTGTAAGCCATCTTTCCTATTCTCTTAAGTATTTGGAAAGGTCCACAATACCCTAGGAGATAGTTTTGGACAAGGTCCCATCTTCATGGTTTTCGACCTAGATGGAACTCTAAGATAGACCTGCTCTCCTACCTCAAAGTTTATGTCTCTCCTTTGAGGATCAGCATAGGCTCTAGCTCTATCCTAAGCTCTCCTAATGCTATCCTTAGCAAGTCTAAGCATGTCATTCATCTCTTCCAAGAAGTCCTTTGCAGCTTGAACTTTTTGATTCTGCAATTCTACTGCATAAGGAGCTCTTGGCTAAAACGCATACATAATATGTATGTATGTATGTATTTAATACCTTAGGTTTTCTCATAGCACGTATATTGCAAGTTTATTCCACCCATTATGAAACAAGCATTCGCTCTCCATAACATCTTCACGTTACTAAGCATTGACCCTAAAAAAATTACAATATGGAAGTAGCAACCATTACAATAAACGAGACTTTTAAGTAAAAGAGTAGAATAATCATGGAAAATTGAAACCTTTGAGAAACACATATGTTGTGGAAAGACTCTTGTCTTTCACACACTAAATTAATGTGCTTATTATATTACGCAATCAAGTACAGGGCTCATTTAGGGAGAAGATAGACTATACAACTTCTCTACAAAACCAAGGCTAGTTGCATCCGTTAGTCCAAGCTATGGTCTGGGGCATGCAATTAACATACATGTATGCATAACCATTAACATTCATATTCAATAGTTGTCAATAAATGAGATACTATTAAGCACATACCATTCCACTTTATATGAAGGGATCAACTTCCAATGTGCAAATAGTCTTGCTATATACCACTAACCCCACTCCTTTCCTATATGGAGCCTAAATAGGGTTAAGAAAAAACCAACACCATAGCAGCCAAATAATTGTTCATCACCAAGAATTCCCCACTAAAGTACACAAGCACAAACATCCTTACATAAATGCATCCAAGCTCGTGTATTAAGAAAATACACTCTAATAATCCTAGGCAATCAGCCAATGAACCAAATAAGTATAGTCTAGTATGCTGTCATCCCTCATTTTTTAATATGGGCTTGTTTGTTATGCTTAGCAAGGACTTTCATTAGTCAGGAGACTATTAGACAATAGCAATATCCATTTCATACAAATCATATTGGTAACTACAAGAAAGCATCACTCATACCATTACATCAGCATGAATAAGCAAATCAACAGGTAAAGCAAAAAATCATCACCAAGGAAATCCACACTCCAGCAATACATAAATCAATGGCCATTAATGTGCAAGTATCCACATAGCCAAAAACTTGGAGGAACTCAACCCATACGCTCATATGCACAATCTCAAAAAAGCTCCAAAGATTGAATCAAAAAGTTTACCAACATAGTAGTTATTTATGTGTTAGATTTATGTTATGTACACTAGGTAAAAATTGTGCAACCAATATGCATCATGCTTATGTGAACTCATAGATACAACATATTTAAATCCCGCATGAATGAAATAACATACCAAGCAATTCTTTAGGTAAATGCATCCCGATTCTTACATTGGGACAACATAGTTACAAATGCATGCGACCATCAACAATATGCAATAACCAATCAATATGCAATTGCCAAACAATTTGTAATAGCCAAAGTACATCATGTTATTGTGAACTCAGAGAACTCAAGAATTCAGCATGGTCAAAGCCTATGTTGATGACATAACATATCTGAAATTCATTAAGGTGAACGCATTACGATTCCCACATTGGGATGACCTAGTCATAGATGTATATGAGCGTTAATAAAATGAGTGAGAGCAACACATTAAAAACATCAAACCTAGTCTTTGGCTATAAGATCCCAAAAATATTAGTGCTCATAAAACACTGAGCATATAGCAAACACCAAACACACTTATGTGTAACCCAAAGCCTCTCCAAGTCAAATCATCATTGCATCATCTTTGCATTGTAGAATATCCAATCATAAGGTAACTTGATCTTCCTGCAATCATCTTCAAACCATGAATTATTTTCATCAAATACTACATCCCTACTAACTATAAATCCTTCGTTAGTAGGATTGTATAGCCTATATCCCTTCTAGTTTTGGTCATAGCCAATGAATATACACTTTTCAACTTTAAGATCAAGCTTCCCTCTAATTTGTGAGGGTATATGTGCATAAGCAATGCACCCAAAGATTTTGCAATGGTCCAATGAGGGTCTCTTTCCATTCCATGCCTCATAGGGTTTTTCATCAAATACTACATCCCTACTAACTATAAATCCTTTGTTAGTAGGATTGTATAGCCTATATCCCTTCTAGTTTTGGTCATAGCCAATGAATATACACTTTTCAACTTTAGGATCAAGCTTCCCTCTAATTTGTGAGGGTATATGTGCATAAGCAATGCAGCCAAAGATTTTGCAATGGTCCAATGAGGGTCTCTTGCCATTCCATGCCTCATAGGGTTTCATTCCATCCAAGGACTTGGATAGGAGCATGTTAACCAAGTATGTGGCTGTGGAAACAGCCTCTACCCATAGGTAATTGGGTAGTTTCTTCTCATTCAACATTGATCTTATAGCCTCTACTATCAATCTGTTCCTCTTCTCTGCTAGTCCATTCAGTTTAGGAGTATATCTTGTTGTGAACTCTCTCTTTATACTTTTGTCCTATTAGAATGAATCAAGTTCATGTGGAAAATACTCACCACCTCCATCAGATCTGATTCTCTTCAAACTTCTACCTATTTGGTTCTCAACCAATGTCAAATACTCTTCATTTGTATGCTTCATGAAGTAAAGAATTATCCATCTACTATAATCATCTATAAATGAAACACAGTACCTTGAACCTGAGATTGATGGCTCTCTGCTAGGACCCCACACATCAGTGTGTACAAGCTCCAAATAGTCTTCATACATGTACCCCTTTATGTTGAATGATTGCCTGTGAGCTTTGCCTGTTGAATGATTCTTGTTGAGCTTTGTCTTATGGGTGAAGAGTTGCCCCATCAAGGTGTTGAGGTCAGGTATCTACATGTCCATATAAAGGTCCATTGTTGTGGTGAAAGACTCCCACTTATCATCCGCTTTGGTTCCATTTATGATCTACCTTACTATGTGTTGTTCTTCTATCTCCTCTCCAATGCTTGCAAGCTGATCAACCACATCCTTCATCTTGGTCACATAATCAGCTACACTTTGTTTTGGTTGTTTCTTTAGGTTTATAAACTCCATCCATAGCTGGTTCTTCCTAGCTCTTGTATTTGAGGAGAAATATGAAGAAAGTACTTCCAAAGTCTCTTGGGAGGTCTTGCAATTCCTAATGTGGGGTAATAAGAAATCAGATATTAAATGAGGTGGTATGTGGGCTTGGAGTCTCTTGCACCAACATTAAAGCTTCAAGAATAAGAGCAATCCTGGTAAATGAGGTGGTAGAACTTCATCAAGAGCTACAAGACATTCATTCAAGAAGTGGATTCAAAATTGGACTTTGTTGTACAATGTGAAGCAAACAAGGGAATGTAAGTAACTATTGTCTCTTAGCTATAACTTGCCAGCTATTCAGGAAGCCTAACCATGAAGCCCAAGAGTGCTACTCAAGAGGGACTTGTGGAAAATCATATTGGGGACAAGGAGGAGCTCAAATAGGACCCTTATAGCTAACAAATTTAATGACCATAGTTCCAACTCAAGGTAATACTGAAAGCATGCATCGTCAAGACAATTTTGGAAATACGCCAAGGAGGGAAATTATTTGTTTAGGTGCAGAGAATATGGGAATTAGGAGAAAAAATGTCCTCTGTCATAAGGTTCCCCTCTTTGTAGAAATTGCCTAGAGGCTAGAGATCATTACACCATGTGGTGCCCAAAAAACAAGGCCTCCACATCTGGAACACATATCTAGATGGCAGCCAACCACTAGAGTAGTCCATTTGGAAGAGATTGAATCCATGGTGATGTAGACAAGGAGCAAGGGAAGACTCCCCCTGAATAACCTATTCAGGATTCCACAACACAAGGAGTGACTAAGGATAAGGAAACAATTAGCATAGGCAAGTCTACTTCCACATAGAGTGAAGATATCCAATCAAGATGGGATCCTATGAACATAAATAAAGTAATTGAAAAAGCATGCAACATGATCTGAAAAGAGCTAGATGACTTGCACATCTCCCAGACCCCAAGGGAGTCAAAAGCTTCAGGGCTATTAAAGTCAATGAAGAAGGAGATGAGTCTTTTTTCATCTCTTAAAAATGGATGAGAACTTCAGTCACAGGTATTGCAAATTATAGATGAATTGTCAACTTCCACTTTCGTTGCAAGGTTTGACACCCTGTGTGAAGGAAAGGTGGTAAGGAAGGCCCCTTACTAATTATAATATCTCAAGGCTCATTGTAAGTATAAGAGTCCACACACTATAGAGAATCATAGTAGATGGCAATTAAAGTATAATCTAATGCCAGAGAATACTATGGAAAAGCTTGGACTCCAACCTTCAAAACTAGCCAACTACATAGTCACATTGGTGGATGATAGCATATTACAGCCTCTGGGAGTGGTGCCCCGATTACAAATTTTGGTACAAGGTAAAATTTTTACTCTAGAATTCGTTCTATTGAGAGACCCATAGGTTCTAGAGGATTCCATTATTGATTAGAAGGCCTTGGTTGAGGCATGTTAGTTTTCTACATGACTAGGGAAAGAATATGATGTGGATCAAGCATGAAGAGAAGGAGCTAAAGCAAAATTCATTTGGAAAGACTAGATAGCCATGGACACACCAGTATCACTCAGAAAGCTAGCACTAGTATTGAGCAAGATATGGTGGAAGGTCCATCTTTGAATTTCAAAGAGGAAGAAGATATTTTGGCATGGTTAGAAACACGTAACATATTCCCTCGTTATGGAATTTCTTTATATGTGAAAAATGCAAACGGTCATGAACAGAAACAATAGACCATAGAAGGCATTGGATTAGGTGAGCCTATAATAGATCATTGGAAGGGGAAGAAACCACCTCTCGAGTGCATCATAGATAAAGTTGACTCAAACATTGAGAAGAAAAGCAGCTATACAAAGAAGGTAAAGCAACCCACTAAAGAAGCTTTTTTTCAGTTCATGAAATTACTTTAGGATGGATGTAAGAAAAGGAAGGATAGATTGATATCCAAAGTGCTCTTGCATATGACACGAGGACTATGTGGACGAATGTTATGGAATATGCAAAGGATGTAGATGAGGAAGATCCACTAAAAACGTTGATGGAATGGAACTTAGTCATAGGAATTGAGTTGGGCACCAAGGAAAACTCTCATCCCATATTGGTTGCCTATGGTTATGGGATATCATAAGTTTCTTTCAAAGGTAACTTCTTTTATGAAATCTTATGTTGTTGTATGTTCCTAGAATTACAAGGACTTGGAAGGAGTGCCTGCAAGTTTTGGGGAACATAGAATCCCATTGAAAGAAGGAGAAAGACTAGTAAGGGGTAAAAGCTACATGTTGAATCCAAAGAATGCTAAAAATGTTTACCACAAGATTTAGAAAATGGAGGATATTGGCATTATCATCCTTGTGGAGCACTCTAAATGGCTTTCTCCAATGGTCATTGTGCCCAAAAAGAACACCAATAAAATCTAGATACGTATGTATTTCAGAGCACTCAACAACACAATGATTCGAGATGGGTTCCATATGCCATTCGTAGAGCACATTATTGAAGAAGTGGTTGGACATACATTTCATAGCTTCATGGATGCATTTATTGGGTATAATTAGATATTCGTTCACCTAGAGGATCAAGAAAAGATGGGTTTCATTACACCTTGGGGTACTTATGTTTATGTAAAAATGCCATTCAGAATCAAAAATGCTCATGCAACTTTCAATAGGATAGTGAATCTTATCTTTGGCCCCCTACTTTTGGAAGCTCTTCAAATTTCATGGATGATTTATCCTCCCTTTGAGGTACTTGTACTATTACTCACATGAACTTCTTAGATGATCATCTGGCACAACTGCAACAAGTCTTCAAAAGATGTAGGGAAAACTTTCTTGGACATGTAGTGTCTGCCAAAGGTATGGTTCCTGACCTTGATAAAATTATATCTATATTAAAGTTAACCCGGTCTAAGACGCCAAAGGAAATACAAAGTTTTTTGGGATATATTGGTTATCACAAAAGGTTTATCAAGATGTATGCAGACATCGCTCAGACACTCACCATGTTTATAGGAAAAGATTTACCATTTAAGTGGGAAGAAGAAGAGGAAAAGGCTTATGATTTTCTCATATTAAGCTTGTAGATGCAACTATTTTAGTTACTCTAAATGGTTCCAAAGATTTCAATGTAAATGTGGATGTCATTGCATATGTAGTAGGGATGTTCCTTACATAGAAAAGTATAGAGTAAAAATTGGATAGACATATTAAATATCCAAGTTGAATATTTACTAAGGTCAAGAAGAATTAATGTACCACCAAGAGAGAATCTTTGGCAATGTTGTTTGTAGTGCAAAAGTTTTGCCATTACTTCCTTGGGATGAAAATTTCAAGAATTTTGATTTTTCCATAGTTCATAGACTAGGTAAAGAAAATGTCATGGATGATTATATGTCCAATGTTACTCTACAGAAACAAGAAATTGGAGTGCATCATGATTTTTTGGATATTGCATTATTCATTGTATGCACTCATGGATGGTATGAAGGCAATAAATGTTGGAGATAGACGTCTGCGGAAGCATGCGAATAGCACAAGGAAGAAGAAGAAGCTTGGAGCACAAACACACAATACTGAATGTATTACTAGAGAATGTACAAAGATAAGTAGCCCATTAGGGCAATAGGCATATGTACAAGCCGGGGGAAAAAAACCTCCTAAAGAGGGAAAAAAGTGCCCCGGCGGTCCTAGAGTGTTCACACACATCACTACCTAAATATATCAACAAATCCCCCTTGGGAGTGATGTGGTGAACAAGGAGCTGGCACTCATGTATAAGGAAGTGCCAAGCTATGTGGAAATCACTCCACAAAAGGAAGTAAGCCCAAAGCTTTGCAGAAAGCTTCAAACTTCTCCCTAGGCAGAGCCTTCGTGAAAAGGTCTGCAATGTTCTCCTACGTGGGCACATATGCCAAGCTGATCTCCCCAGCAGAGAACCTCTCCCTGACATAGTGATAATGCACCTCAATGTGCTTAGTGCGAGCATGGAACACAGGGTTCCTCGCAACTGCCAATGCGCTCTGATTGTCAGTGAAGATGGTGGTGGCAGAAGACTGGCCAACACCCAAATTAGCCATAAGGTGTCTGAGCCACACACACTCAACAGTCGCTGTGAAAGCTGACCTATACTCAGCCTCACAACTGGAAGTGGCCACAGTAGGCTGCTTCTTGCTCAACCAAGATATACATGAGCTACCAAGCATGAAGCAAAAACCACTGGTGGACACACGAGTGTCATAGCAACCAGCCCAATCTGAGTCAGAAAAAGCATGCAAATCTGGCGGTAGTGATCCCCCCTTGGGATAAAACAACCCAAGTAGCCGAGTACCACTCAAGTAGCGAAAGATGCGCTTAACCGCTTTCCAATGCGTGACTCCTGGGCAATGCATAAACCTGCTCATCTGTGAGACAGCAAACTGAATATCTGGCCAAGTAATGCATAAGTAAATCAAGCATCCAACAGCCTGCTGATAGAGAACAGCATCAAATGCATCTCCAGCATCATGAAGACTCAATCGTAAACCTGTCTCCATAGGAGTGGCAATAGGCTTACAGTCTTCAAGGCCAAAACACTGCAATAATGTGTCAATATATTTCGTTTGACACAAAGCCATTCCACCATCAACGTGCATAAACTGAATGCCCAAATAGTGATGCAAATGCCCCAAATCAGACATCTCAAATGAGGCATGCAAATCAGCCTTAAAATCAGCAATATGTGTCTTAATAGGACCAGTGAGCAGCATGTCATCAACATAGACAACAATGATCAGAAGCACATCATTAGCACGTTTAACATATAAGGTGCTTTCAGTTGGACTGTTCTCAAAACCATGTGCAATCAGATAGGCTAGTATCTTCTCATACCAAGCACGTGGTGCTTGCTTTAAACCATATAATGCCTTCTTTAACCTACAAACCTGGTTTTCATGCCCTATCTACACAAAGCCACGGGGCTAAAAAACATACACTTCTTCATGCAAGTCACCATTCAGAAATGTTGTTTTAATGTCCAACTGATGTACATTCCAACCATGATGGGCTGCAAGTACACAAATGCTCCGAACAGTAGTCATACGGCATGTAGGTGCAAAGGTCTCATCAAAATCAATGCCTCTTTCCTGTGCATAACCCTTTGCAACAAGTCTAGCCTTATACCTGTCAACTGTACCATCAGGTTTATGCTTCAGCTTGTATACCCACTTAGTGCCAATGGCCTTCTTGCCAGGAGGCAAGTCACATAAAGACCATGTACCATTCTTCATTATAGCATCATATTCAGATTGCATAGCAGCTATCCAATTTTCTGAATTTTGTGCTTCATCAAAAGAAATAGGCTCATTCTCATCACAGAGACTAGATACAGCCATAGCATAGCAATCTGATGCAAAGGAGGCCCTATGAGAGCCTGAACGAGTACAATATGACAAAGGTGTATCTAATTTGCTGTCACGCAAAGTCTGCACCAGCCATTTTGGCATAGTTTTTGCCTGCTCAATATCAGCTCTCTCATCAACAAGTGCATCATGTAAATCTGCATCAAAAATGGAATGATCTGCATCATCATATGAAACCTGCAAAGGCTGAGAAGTTGCCTCATTAGGACCAACACTAGCCTGTCCACCTGTAAAAAGAGGCATCAAAGTATCATACATGTCTTTGGAGCTAACAGATGTCTCCTTAGTACATGAAAGCAATGGCTGAATAGCATCTTCCACAAAGACAACATCACGGCTAACCAAAATGCGTTTAGTCTGTGGATGATACAGACTATAGCCTTTACTTTCAGAACTGTACCCAACAAAAATACATTTTACTGCCTTATCATCCAATTTTCTGCGATGTTGTTTAGGCACTAATGCATATGCCAAACAACCAAAAACACGCAGATGAGCAATAGATGGCTTGCGATCATGCCAAGCCTCATATGGAGTGATAGACTGCAACGCTTTAGTGGGACACCTGTTCAATACATATGCTGCACACATGACAGCCTCAAGCCAGAAACTATGTGGTAAAGCCTGACTTTTGACCATGCACCTCGCCATCTCCATGAGTGACCTGTTCTTTCATTCAGCAACTCCATTCTGTTGAGGTGTATAAGGCACTGTACACTGGTGTTTTATCCCACGTTCAGCCAGAAATGCATTAAAATCTGAAGACATATATTCCCCCCCTCGATCAGAACGGAGGGTGCCCATTTTACATGTTGACAGATTTTTCAGCCAAAACCAAAAACTGTTTGAAGCACATGAACACTTCGGACTTTGCTTTGAGTGGATATACCCATGCATGCCTGGAAAAATCATCAATGAAATTCACGAAGTAAAGGTAATTTCCAAAAGAGGGTGTCTGCATAGGACCACAGACATCACTATGTACAAGCTGCAATTTCTGCGTAGCCCGAACTGAACCATCTTTTGGAAAGGAAGAACGCTGCATTTTGCCCAAAATACAGCCTTCACAAACATGTTTTCCAGGTGCCTCAAGTTTGGGCAAAGAGGACACCATTTCAGATTTCTGCAGGCGTAACAAACTAGCAAAATTCAGATGACCAAAGCGTGCATGCCAAAGCTTTGCATCTGACATAGCCTGAGAATCATGAACTGCACATGCCGAATCATTCACAGATCTTTCATAGTCTATGAGCTTATACAGCCCACGACATAAAATGCCAGAAGCAATAATCACATCGCCATTTGAGAGATCATGGACTGTACACCTGTCATCAACGAATTTCACAACCAAGCCAATCTTGGCTAATGCAGAAACTGATAACAGGTTCTTTTTTATCCCTGGCACAAATAAAGCATCTGACAAAGTGAAAGAACTACCATCAGCAGTAGTCAGAATGATCTTACCAACTCCCATAACAGGATAAGAGGAGTTATTGGCGCATGTGGCAGTATTCTCTGTAGGGGCAGGCTCGAGTGAAGAGAAGAAACTGCGCTGCGAGGTAATATGTTTGGTCGCCCCACTGTCAAAGTACCAAACATCTGAGTCTACTCCAAACATGCACTGATCATGAGAAGATGGGTCAAAACTGCAGACAGTAGTAAACGCCCATTCTTCTTCCTGCACAAGATTTGCAGACTCTGTTTTTGGTGTAGAGGCCTCTGCAACAACCATTCTAGCCTCTTTCTTCTTTGCCTCTTTAGCAGCCAGTTTTGGACAGTTCTTTATAATATAATCATTTCCTTTACAGTACTTGCAGAAAAATTTCTGCTTTTCTGATTTCTTCTCATCTTTATCCTAGTTCTTCGATTGTGCAGCATTTGCAGATTTCTGCTTACTAGTAGAAGAGCTCCATTTTCCTTTGCCCTTCTGACTAGCCAGGAAAGCTTGATCTGCAACACGCATAATGGACCTGTTCTGCCTGGACTGATCTTCCTGCAACAGAATAGAGACTAATTCCTCAAATGACAAGGCATTCGGATTGCCTTTCATCATCAACCGAAGAGTAGAGGCAAAACTCTGATATGAATCAGGAAGACCATTCAGAACGGTCTGCACAAGTGAGCTATCTGGTATAACCTCATCAGCAGAAATCAATTGTTCCTTCAGGTCTTTGATCTTTGTAAGAAAACTGTCCATAGAATCACCTTCATTCATGTGCTCACTCTCCAACTGTTTTTGGAGGTAAGCAACACGAGCCTCATTCCTAGCCTGGTACAAAGTGGTAAGTGTATCCCAAGCATCCTTTGCTATTCTGCAAGAGCGAATGTGAGGAATAATGGCACGTTTGACAGACAAAGCTATCAATGCATGTGCCTGGACATCTCTGCCATCCCAACAAATCTGCTCTGCAGTAGGTGCAATAGAAACAGCAGCACGAACAGGAATCTGTGGAATATCATCTTCGACACCATCTTCATCAGCTCCAACACCTATATTTGTAGTACCTGTCGTTACAGGTGTAACAGGACGTCTTTCAACACCCTACACAATGTTCCACAATCCTTTTGCAACCAGTACATGTCGCATCATATAAGCCCATAATGGGTAGTTGGTACCATCCAACTTATCCTCAACAGCCAACATACGGAATACATCACTGCTTTCAGCCATGGCCGGTGACTAAAATACCTTGATGCAGAAAATTGACTGTATCTCAAAAAGTTAAACAGAACTGCCCAGACGAGTTCTGCTAGACCTGTAGCAGACTTCGAGACGCTTAAACTGGCGAACAGAAACTGGTATATACCTTTGGCACAAAAGGACGAAATAGCTTGCACAAGCACTGCGATAGTGCGTTCAGAGGCCGAAACGAGCTCAGATCGCGATTTTGGCACCACACAGCGAAGCTGTTTTGATCTCGGAAACGCCTTGAGTATGCTCACCAAATTTCGTGTGAATCTGAGACTGGAAACGGAGGCGTGTCGACGGCGCCCTAGAAGAAGCGACGACCTGCTCTGATACCAATTGTTGGAGATAGACGTCTGCGGAAGCACGCAAACAGCACAAGGAAGAAGAAGAAGCTTGGAGCACAAACACACAATACTGAATGTATTACTAGAGAATGTACAAAGATAAGTAGCCCATTAGGGAAATAGGCGTATGTACAAGCCGGGGGAAAAAAACCTCCTAAAGAGGGAAAAAAGTGCCCGGCGGTCCTAGAGTGTTCACACACATCACTACCTAAATATATCAACAATAAAGTATCACTCAACACAAGGAAGTATCCTAAAGAACGTTACTATATGTAGAGAAAGAGATTGCTCATGAAAATCAGACCCTATACCATTATTGATGTAAACTATACAGGTGTGGAAAAGATAATACCCTTAGGAAGTGCATGGAAGAAGAAGAGGCACAACAAGTTCTTAAGACTAGACATGAAGTTCAAAGTGGTGGGCACCTACCTCGTAGGCAAAGAATCCTAGATATTGGCTTATGGTGGTCAACTTTGTTCAAAGATGTAGGGGAGAAAGCACACGCATGTGATGCATGTCAAAGATGTGGACCTAGGCCTTCCAGGCAGAGACAACATCCATTGGTTATTTGTAGTTCATGGAAACCCTTTGAGAAATGGGGTTTGAATTTCATATGACCTATCTATCATGCATCTTTTCCCAAGAAGGAGAACTTGTTGATCACAATAGACTATGTCACGAAGTGGGTTGAGCCCATTGTTTCACCAAATTGCACTACCCAAAAAATTGCTTTTTTTTGTATGCCAACATCTTTTCTAGATATAGGTATTCATTAGAAATGTGTACTAATCAAGGGACACATTTTGTAACAAAATATTATATCAAATTTTTAACATGTATGGAATTCTCCATCCCATTTTCATGTTCTTACTAGTCAAAAGAGAATGGGCAAGCAGAATCAACAAACAAGGTATTGATACCTGCTCAAAAAGGAATCTAATCTAAGGCCCACTACTTGGGTTATTGCATATTTAGGAACCTTATGGGCCTACAAGTTGGCATGCAAAGAATCTATAGGTCACTCCCCCTTTTCAATTGGTGTATGGGGTAATTCTAATTAGTTTTTGCATGGCTCTCCTAGGACAAAAGTTGTTGTGTAAAGAAAACTCACTTGGTCTCTACCAAAATCTCATCACCCAATAAGCTAGAGGAGATTTGCATGGATGCTAGGAAATTGAGGAAATCCAAGAAAAGAGAAATGAATTTCATCATAGACATTTTTGGTAGAGCAAATTGCAGGTTGGAATGTTGGTCCTTCTACATAGACCACAATTGGAGACACAACTTTGAGGCAAATGGCTTCCTGATTAGGAACATCTATACAAGATCAAAGAACTCCTCAAGTGGGGTGCAATGCAATCACCTTATCCAGAGAGGCGCAACCACGAGTTAATGTTTTGGTTGAAGTACTATCGACAACAAAGTTATTAAAGACTTTTTGCTTCCCTGGCATTTTGCCCATCTTTTGTCAGGTTGTAAATAGCCCTCTCCTTTGCTCTCTTTATTTCACTACTTTTGACATTAAAAGCTGATGTTAAAAGCTTGTTTTTTGGTATTAAATTTTGATGCCAATAAATAGCTAGATTCAAAGGAGGCTTCTCCAATATTTTTAGATTTTTTGGCAATTTTTAGGATTTTTCTAGTTTTTTGCAATTTTTTCCTATTTTCTACCCGATGAGCTCTTATAATTGAAAACAGAAAGTTCTCTAGCGTCTTTGGGAGAAAAATTCCATTCTAATGTGAATTTTCCCAAAAAAACTCGGTTTCTTTTCTAACCTTTTTTAGCATTTTCTTTTCTAATTTTGGGGTTTTTATCCCACGTTTTTTATTTTTAGTTAATTAATGAATAAAAGAAAAGCACCCCATCACCCTTAGTTTTTTCTTTTCAAAATCAAGGAAAAAAAACCTCTACGACCACCCATCCATCCCTTGTGCTCAACATCTATCTATTGTGTGTGTGTGTCTCTCTCCCGTTCCTCTCTCTCTCTCTCTCTCTCTCTCTCTCTCTCTCTCTCTCTCTCTCTCTCTCTCTCTCTCTCTCTCTCTCTCTCTCTCTCTCTCTCTCTCTCTCTCTCTCTCTCTCTCTCTCTCTCTCTCTCTCTCTCTCTCTCTCTCTCTCTCTCTCTCTCTCTCTCTCTCTCTCTCTCTCCTCCCTTGCTCCCTCTTTTTTCTCCCTTCTCCCCCCAAGAAAGAAACTAGAATTTAATGGTTTTCTTTTTTTCTTCTCCCCCATTGCAAGTACTCTCATTTAGCTTTTTATTTATTTATTTTATTTCTATTTCTTTTTTTTCATTTTTTTATTTTTCACACGGTCAAAATCTTCATGGGTTTTGATTGTACTTTGTATGGCCAGTTTTTCAATTTTGGAGTTAATTTTAAGTTTTCCAACATCTTCAAATCCATTTTCATCATTAGTTCTCCCAAAATCCCAACCATTTTTCTTCTTTTGTTCAAAATATCTTTGTTTTCTCCAAATTGAATTACATGTTTCTAAGGATTTTTAACAATCTTTTGAAGGTTTCTGAAGGTTCAAATGAACCCTCTTTTATGTGTACATTTTGAACAAATCAAGGTCAAAAGTACAAAGTTTACATAAGGTGGAAAAATCCTATGTCTAAGACCCCCATTAAAATTTTGTTTTTATTAAGCTATTCCTAAGGTCATTATCGGACAAAATAGGATATAGTTGGAGTGTGCATGAGAAGATTTGTGGAGAGAATAGGATGAAAAATGCATCATAATGAATACAAGAAGTTGAGATGTGTGTGCACTAAGGAGTGGGAAAGTGAGTTGCACATCCAAGGCCAAGATCTTCGATAGACATATGAAGTGAAGTGTGCATATCCACAAGGATTCCGCAAGCCAAGTAAAGAGGGTATAAGAAAAAAGCATAGACTAAGCAAGAGTAAGCATAGAAGAGGGAATTTCAAGTGAGAGAGTGTGTAGAGACTCTCTGATAATTAGTGAAGAGCTTAAGAGCTAGGTGAAGAGTGAAGAGTATATTGTCTGCTCTAATGTCTGATGCAGGCCAACTTCATTCAAGGAAGAAGACAAACCAAGGTGTGGCTAGAGTGCTACCAAAGGGAATTTGCAGACTGATACTGGAAAGTGATTATGACCCCATCTTGAGTGGAGGCTTGAGTGCAAGGGTGCACAAGAGCAGGTCATTGAGTCAAAGTGAAAATCATCATAGAGATTGACTACCTATATAAGTTCTTGGAAGTACTTGGTTGTACGTGGGTGTATTTTTTGTCTTAAAGTGTAACATGAAATGATTACTTTTGTCTTATTCATGAAAGAAAAATCATTGTAATCTTCTTGTATTAATCAAAGCACAAATAACTTTCGCATGCAACGTCTACTTTTTCTTCTCTACTTTTCTCCTACAAACACTCAAGCCCCTTAGCTAAAGATTCCCCCAATAGAAATTAACAAGTGTCCCACTAATGCATTGAAATTAACACTCCGTGAGAGGTTTCTCATGGATGTAAGTATTTTTAAATCATTTATGTGTTTTTGATTGGTTGGTGTCAGCATTATTTCCTAATAAACAACACCAAAAATTGGATGATAAGGTTATGAAATGTATTTTATGTTGGGTATATTCTTCAAAGCAAAGGTTATAGTCTATACCGTCCAAGAATTAAATGAAAATTGGCTAGATATAGTGTATTTCCTGTGCAAGATCAAATTAGCCTCTTATTTGATATATTAAGCAGACATCAATAAGCTCAAATTATGTTTATGAAACCTTCCTCTTTTTAATGATGGACAAACATAGCTCCCATTAAGGTGATTTCTCAACCCATATAGGTTACAAATGATGACATGAATCATTTTACTCTCATGAACATGCATATATCGCACTTATTGATGAGATAATTGACATCAAAAAGGAAAAGAAAGACATCCCAAAATGGACAATGCGGACTCTAGGAGATATTAAATCATATGCATATTTTTCATTATCTTATTATCTCAAGTTTATATGGTACCTCTTTTGTTGAGAATGGGCCTACACTTTTAAATGAAGAACAAAAACCTGCATGGCTACCATTCAAAGATTTGATGCTAATATGAATAATGTCTTATAAAATATAGTATATGATCTGAGTGTCTAGCCAATTCAAACATATTAGAAACCATTTGTTCACTCATATGTAGGGCCAAAGATCTCAAGTTTAGACTTATTTCTCTCTAAAACAAGCCATCTACTTAACCTAGTGGTTAAGTCTCAAGGTTGGGAAGGAAGAGATATTGGGTTCAACCTCCATGGGGAGCATGGGGGGAGAGTTTTTCCCAAAGAGCTCTAGATCCTTCTAACACAAGCCAATGTGAGTTAACTTCAATATAGAAAGGCTTAACTCAAGTGATGAGTACATTACCACTAGTAAAAGGTGCCAAAGCAGCAATGGAGATCGCACATGCACTTGTGGGCTCTAGTTACATTTTTTGTCCTCAATGGTTTGAGTAGCTATATATCGAGGCATAAAGTTGAGAGGAGATTAATCTCTCTAGCACATGTTGGTCCAAATAGTCTAATTTGTTAGATAATGATACTTGTTTATGTGATTTTCCTCCTGACAACAAGGCCATTGGAACTAAATATGCATATAAGCTAAAAGTATGTTTCATGGGATAATTGATTGCTATAATCCTAGAATTTTTTCAAAAGGATATGCTCGCAAGATAAGGGCATTGAATTTGATGAGATCCGTGTGCCTAGGTGTTCTTTGTTGGAGTTAGACATCTACGGAAGCATGCAAACAGCACAAGAAGAAGAAGAAGCTTGGAGCAGAACACACAATATTGAATGTATTACCACTAGAATGTACAAAGATAAGTAACATGTTAGGGCAATAGTGGTATATACAAGCCGGGGGGAAAAAACCTCCTAAAGAGGGAAAAAAGTGTCTTGGTGTTCCTAGAGTGTTCACACACATCACTACCTAAATATATCAACAAATCCCCCCTAGGATTGATGCAATGAACAAGGAGCTTGCACTCATGTATAAGGAAGTGCCAAGCTATGTGGAATCAATCCACAAAAGGAAGTAGGCCCAAAGCTTTGCGAAAGGCTTCAAACTTCTCCCTACGCAGAGCCTTCGTGAAAAGGTATGCAATGTTCTCTTGCGTGGGCACAGATGCCAAGCTTATCTCCCAGCAAAGAACCTCTCCCTCACATAATGATAATGCACCTCAATGTGCTTAGTGCAAGCATGGAACACAAGGTTCCTTGCAACTACCAATGCATTCTAACTGTTAGTGAAGATGGTGGTGGTAGAAGATCGACCAACACGCAAATCAGTCATAAGGCATCTGAGCCACACACACTCAACAATCACTATGAAAGGTGCCCTATACTCAACCTCACAACTGGAAGTGGCCACAGTAGGCTGCTTCTTGCTCAACCAAGATATACATGAGCTACCAAGCATGAAGCAAACACCACTAGTGGACACATGAGTTTCATAGCAACTAGCCCAGTTAGAGTCTGAAAAAGCATGTAAATCTAGCAATATCCTCCCTTGGGATAAAACAACCCAAGTAGTCGGGTACCACTCAAGTAGCAAAAGATGTGCTTAACGGCCTACCAATGCTTGAATCTTGGGCAATGCATAAACCTGCTCATCTGTAAGATAGCAGACTGAATATCTGGCTGAGTAATGCATAAGTAAATCAAGCATCCAACAGCCTGCTGATAGAGAACAGCATCAAATGCATCTCTAGCATCATGAAGACTCAATCCTAAACCTGTCTCCATAGGAGTGGCAATAAGTTTGTAGTCTTCAAGGAAAAAATGTTGCAATAATGTGTCAATATATTTCTTTTGACATAAAGATATTCCACCATCAACCGGCATAAATTGAATGCCCAAATAATGATGTAAATGCCCCAAATCAGACATCTCAAATGAGGCATGCAAATTAGCCTTAAAATCAAGAATATGCTTCTCATGAGGACCAGTGAGCAGCATGTCATCAACATACACAACAATGATCAGAAGCACATCATTAGCATGCTTAGCATATAAGGTTCTTCCGTTCAACAACTCCATTCTATTGAGGTGTATATGGCACTGTACACTGATTATCCCATGTTCAACCAGAAATGCATTAAAGTCAGAAGACATATATTCCCCCCTCGATTAGAATGGAGGGTGCCCATTTTATATGCTGATAGATTTGACGCAAGCGTGCATGCCAAAGATTTGCATCTAGCGTAGCCTGAGAATCATGTACTACACATGCTAAATCATTCACAAATTTTTCGTAGTCTATGAGCTGATAGAGCCTACAACATAAAATTCAAGAAGCAATAATCACATCGACGTTTGACAGATCATGAACCGTACATCTTTCATCAACAAATTTCACAACCAAGCCAATCTTGGCTAAAGCTGAAACTGATAACAGATTCTTCTTGATCCCTAGCACAAATAAAGCATCTAATAATGTAAAAGAACTACCATCAACAATAGTCAGAATGATCTTACCAACCGCCATGATAGGATAAGAGAAGTTGTTGGTGCATGTGATAGTATTCCCTATAGGGGCAGGCTCTAGTGAAGTGAAGAAACTACGTTGCAAGGTAATATGTTTGGTTGCCCCAATATCAAAGTACCAAACATCTGAGTCTACTACAGACATGCATTGTTCAGGAGAGGATGGATCAAAACTACAAATAGTAGTAAACACCCATTCTTCATTCTGCACTAGATTAGTAGACTGTGTTTTCGATGTAGAGGCCTCTGCAACAACCATTCCAACCTCTTTTTTCTTTGCCTCTTTTGCAGCCAGTTTTGGACAATTCTTTATGAAATGATCATTTGCTTTACAGTACTTGCAAAACAATTTCTGCTTTTTTTGTTTTCTTCTCTTCTCTATCTTCCTTCTTCGATTGTGTAGAATTAGTAGATTTCTACTCACTAGTAGAAGAGCTCCATTTACCTTTGCCCTTCTAACTAGCCAAGAAAGCCTGATCTGCAACACGCATAATGGACATGTTCTACCTAGACTAATCTTCGTGCAATAGAATAGAGAAGAAATCCTCAAATGTTAGGGCATTAGGATTGCCTTTGATCATCAAACGAAGAGTAGAAGCAAAACTCTGGTATGAATTGGGAAGAGCATTCAGAACAGTCTGCACAAGTGAACTATCGGTCAAGAATTCATCAACAGAAATTAATTGTTCCTTCGAATCTTTGATCTTTGTTAGAAAGTTGTCCATAGAATCACCTTCATTCATATGCTCACTCTCCAACTGTTTTTGGAGGTAAGAAACATGAACCTCATTCCTAGCCCAATACAATGTGGTAAGTGTATCCCAAGCATCTTAATTGTTTTGCAAGAGCGAATGTGATGAATAATGGCATGTTTGATAGACAAGGCTCTCAATGCATCTCTGCCATCCCAATGAATTTGCTTTGCAATAGGTACAATAAAAACCGTAGCACAAACAGGAATCTGCAGAATATCACCATCTTCGATGCCATCTGCATGAGCTTCAGTACTTGTATTCGCAGGTGTAATAGGACGTTTTTCAACACCCTACACAATATATCCATAGTCCTTTTGCGACCAATACATGACGCATCATATAGGCCCACAATGGTTAATTTGTACATCCAACTTATCCTCAATAGCCAACATGCAAAATACATCACTGCTTTCAGCCATGGCCATTAACTAAAATACGATGATGCAAAAAAATGATTGTATTTGAAAAATTTGAAAAGAACTACCCTGATGAGTTTTACTAAACCTGTAGCAAACTACTCAAACTAATCCTAATGAGATTGATTTTTCAATTTTAAAGGTTCATTTTTATGTCTCTTTTCTAAATGTTGAATCTAGACCTTTGAATCATTATTTAGCCATTTAATGTACAAAAAATGATGGTTGAAGAAGTATATTCAAACCTTCTTGCAATGTTTTGCATTTAGGATTACAATTAAGAAATATAACCTAAATTTTAAATATTGAAATAAATCAAAAAATATTAAACATGAAAGAATCCAAACTTGTAAAGAGATAAATACAAACTTATCTGATTTACAAGCTAAGGAATCATAATGTTCCCAACTTCAAAAGGTTTGGATTACTTGAATGGATTTTACTAGGTTTTCTAGTTTTTCCTTACGTTTTTTCAACTTTTCTTAATTTTTAAAGGTGGATACCATTATCTTTGTAGATAAGCTTAAGATAGAATTCTTGTGATTATATGCAAAAAATAATAAAATCCATGCTCTTCTTATCTGATCCAAGCAAGCTAAAAACTACAAACATTATGAGTCATTCACCTAACCATCTTTTTTCTTTGTCTATTCTCATTTTTTTCTCCCTTACTCTTTTCCACATGCTTTCTTACCTTCTCTCTCTCTCTCTCTCTCTCTCTCTCTCTCTCTCTCTCTCTCTCTCTCTCTCTCTCTCTCTCTCTCTCTCTCTCTCTCTCTCTCTCTCTCTCTCTCTCTCTCTCTCTCTCTCTCTCTCTCTCTCTCTCTCTCTCTCTCTCTCTCTCTCTCTCTCTCTCTCTCTCTCTCTCTCTCTCTCTCTCTCTCTCTCTCTCTCTCTCTCTCTCTCTCTCTCTCTCTCAATCACAATCTCTCTCTCTCTCTCAATCTCGATCTCTCTCAATCTCCCTCCCTCCCTCCGCCCCCCTCCCCTCCCCTCGCTCCCTCCGCCCCCCTCCCCTCCCCTCGCTCCCTCCCTCCCTCCCTCCCCTCGCTCCCTCCCTCCCTCCCTCCCTCCCTCCCTCCCTCGCTCGCTCGCTCCCTCCCTCCCTCCCTCCCTCCCTCCCTCGCTCCCTCCCTCCCTCCCGCTCTCTCTCTCTCTCTCTCTCTCTCTCTCTCTCTCTCTCTCCCTCCCTCCCTCCCTCCCTCCCTCCCTCCCTCCCTCCCTCCCTCCCTCCCTCCCTCCCTCCCTCCCTCCCTCCCTCCCTCTCTCTCTCTCTCTCTCTCTCTCTCTCTCTCTCTCTCTCTCTCTCTCTCTCTCTCTCTCTCTCTCTCTCTCTCTCTCTCTCTCTCTCTCTCTCTCTCTCTCTCTCTCTCTCTCTCTCTCTCTCTCTCTCTCTCTCCCTCTCCTTCACTATTATCTCTTAATACTTCTAACCACTTTTGTTCACTCCCAATCTCCACCTTTCTCTTGAAATGCATGTGCAATCCCCCTAGTTGTAAAATATTTTTAATCATGCACTTTATGATGGTGGTCATGGGATCCTAGAACCACCTTGGAGAGGGATAATCCTTTATCATATGGTGCTAAGAGATATTGTCCAAAATTGTTTATGTAGATGATGTTTGATGGGAGCTATCCCTAGTCAAGCCACTAGAATCTGAATTCCTTGACAAGTTTTGTTACATAACAAAGACCATTATTCCCAAATGACACACCAATCTAGATGAAGCTAGCTACCCATCAACTAAGTCAAAAGGCAAGGTAGACAATCAAACATCATCTTTATCAATATCACAAGCAAGGTCCGTACATGGATATCATTTCCATGTTCCACAAATTTTGTACTAACTTTACATTAAAATATTTATGCATCAAATTGGAGTACTATTATGCTTATTAAGAGCGTTTGTGGTCAAAATAATTTTTTATAAGCTCTATTTAGTCATAGTAATGAATGTTTGGAACGCTCTTAACTTACTCGATGAAAAATCACTCTCAAGCCAGTTCTGTAATGATTGAAAAGCAAAAGAAGTATTCACTTCGATCACTGAAAAGACCGCTGAATCAGATGTTCCCTTCAACAACAAGGATTCCATCATTTGTACCACTAATTAAATCAATGCATGCATCCAAAACAAGAGCAAGCGAGAGTTGTGTATACCCGTAATTCAAGCATATCCCAAAATCATACAATTAATCAAAAGATGTAAGATATTGCTTATCACGTGAAAGAGAAGGAATGTCAACACGCAAAGTCTAGGGACTGGAAAAATTGGTGACACTATGATACATGAAAATCAAGCATTGGACTATGGATATCAGAGGAAACCTGTACCCATGCAATTTTTTTCTCCCCTTTGCATAAGGCCTTTTTGGGTTAAATTTTAAGAATTTTTGCCTAGGATTAAAGTACAAATAAAGGACAAACCATTGCACACTGAGTTAACCTTCTACAATACCTTGAGACTTTGAAGAACTAAAGAATTGTTCTCTAAAAATATATATCATTCCTTATTTAAGCAATTGGCACAGTAACATTATTTTCTATCATTCAGATTGTTAATAGCATGAAATCAATTGAGTGAAAACTTTAGATAACATATTCTGAGTAATAATTTGTACAGATTGAGGCAAACACTTTGATTTTTGCAAATTCCCTTTCCGGCAATCATTGACTCCTTTTGCCATAGTATAGATTTTGTTCTATACGATTTTCATTTGGGCGATTATTTGCTAGCACTAACTACCTGGGAGTAAGATATAGTAAGATGGAATAATATCAAACTTCATGAAGGATAACTTCATAATCACATGAAGTAATTGGTATCCGGAAAGTGTCCCTAGTCATTCAGAATTTTGAAATCCCAACACCAAAACGTGCAAAAAGACACAATCAAGTCATCAAAGATTCTCACGTTGAATAAGCAGGTCCTCAAGGATTCATACATCATTGAAGCCGTGTAATACATCAAAACTTTTGCACGCTGGATGTCAGACATACTTACATGTCAAATGTAGTTTCAGGCCATTTTTAGTGGCACGTGCCATAGATGGCATACAATGTACCAAATTCTATAAATCAAACCAATACAGCAATGTACAATTAGAACTGCTGCTATCTCAGTGGGCCTTAGGTGGACAATAACCCTTAGTCATCTCAAGAGCTCCAAGAGCTACTTAATTCAGCCTCTATTACACACACATAATAAATGTCTGTTTTTCACACCATAGCACAAGTTTAGTGCATGCATTTATAGGCCAAGAAAAAGAAATATTAAGCCCTCTACATCCAGGTAAGGCTTGTGGTTCAGTATGGAGAGGTGCCAGTACACGTCATTACATGTGCAAATTTAGATATTTGTGCCAAAACGAAAAACTAATAGCTTCCAAAACAGGGAATATTGAGCCCTTTCCATTCATCATAATGAAGGCCTGCGGTTCGGCGTTGAGTTGTTCCAGTCCACACATCACTACATGATGTCGAAATTTGAATTTTTGTGCCAAAATAAAAAACTAATAGCTTCCAACATAGAAAAGAAAATATGGCAATCGATGAAACTTACATAATGCCCCAAAGCCCAAAGTTTCAAGTCCGTCATTAAATGAAAATATACTAAATGCAAGATCTGAACAAGGCAATTGCTTCAAGTTCATCAATAGATGAAACAATGCACCCTGCATAAGTTTGAAAGAAGCATACATATTAACATGTCTTTTTTGTCATGTGAAGGCCCCGCAGGTGGTTTTTTTTTGGGGGGGAGGGGGGGGGGGGGGGGGGGGGGGGGGGGGGGGGGGGGGGAGGGGGGGGGGGGGGGAGGGGGGGGGGAGGGGGGGGGGGGGGGGAGGGGGGGGAGGGGGGGGGGGGGGGGAAGGGGGGGGGGGGGGGGGGGGGGGGGGAGAGAGAGAGAGAGAGAGAGAGAGAGAGAGAGGAACAAAGCAATTGCATCAAGTTCATCAATAGATGAACAATGCACCCTGCAAAAGTTTAAGGAATCATCCATATTAACATGTGTTTTTTATCATGTGAAGGCTCTCGGGGAGGAGGAAGGAAGACGGAAAGAAAGAAAGAAAGAAAGAGAGAGAGAGAGAGAGAGAGAGAGAGAGAGAGAGAGAGAGAGAGAGAGAGAGAGAGAGAGAGAGAGCACCACTTCACCATAAGGGAGAAGGCAGTAAGAGAGCCAACTCAAATTTGCCAAGTACAAACATCAAGCAATTTCATTCAATGTTTAAATCCTCCCAAATTAAGGCTGTGTCGCTGTTAAAATGAAACATGGGGATGCATTTATCAATAACAGCACTTGTTCTTGTCCATGGAAGATAGATTCCTCACTTTGGCATTCATCCAATGTGAAAGGAGAAGAAATTACATAATATATTCATCAGTATCCAAATTGTATACATATAACAATAATATGCCTAGCCTTTTATAAAGTTCCCCTAAACCTGTAATGGAAGTGTGAGTTGCAATGTGAGAATCCCACAGATAAAGAGAGCGCAAAACTTCCAACATCTCAACTGCCACAATACATCTGGTGTGATACAGCCGCTAGTAGCTTTTCTAATGATCCAAGATGACAGCATGAATACAACTTGCATACTAACATTATTCTTTACCAAAATCTGTACTGTAATGAGCAGTGGACTCCAATTTCTTAGCATCATTGAGTTTCCGAACCGCCTGCACCCACAAAACAAAAGAGTATAAACATGGATAAAATACACATCAGAAAAAACACCCTGTATGCAACAAACCTTCATAAAGTCTTCTTGAATGACGTAATCCCGATCAGCCCTGATAGCGAACATGCCAGCTTCAGTGCATACATTCCTTAGATCAGCACCATTGAAACCCTGCATTAGAAAACAATTCTTCATAGGCCGAATATAAAACTGAAAAATATGTTTTGCAGTAGGCCAAAAGCAAA
>CM035409.1:89884857-89889857 GCA_020310875.1 Ceratopteris richardii | reverse complement strand
ACATCGCACGATTATTGAAAAAACCCAGTACACCGTAGAAAGCTCCAGATCGTGAAACTCGCAGAAACTGAACGGAGGAAAAAACAGAAATGCAACTTATACAGAAAGGCAGTTACAGGTTCGTGCTCGGGTGTCAAGCTCCTTGCGCTGGAGAAGCCTCTTTCGGTAGTCTGCTGCAGCCGTATGGCGTCTGGCGGCATCATCTGCTTCAGGCATGATTTCGCGTACGTTGTCTGGAAAACGCTCGACCGTCGCCGACCGCCGTCTGAGCAGATCGTATACAGCCTTCACGGCAGTAGATTTCAAAATGTATCGAGGCTATCTATACATATTATACATTTGCTTGTACTTTACGAAGAGGGGTAGAAAAGATCTCGTGTTCTTCTGTCTTGAACTCGGTTTGATTTGGGCAGGCCAAGGTAAAGGAGCAGAACCCAAAATCGTTACAAGTTTAATTATCTTGATGATTTTCGACCAAAGTTCGACTTGTTTCGACTAAATTTCAAGCAGTTTAACCCCTATCTTGTGGAATACAAGCTATTGACTCTAGATACCTTCAAGCTATTGGCTCTAGATACCTTCGAGCACCCCTTTCTTTGTAATGCTTCCGCAGTTTAACCCCTATCTTGTGGAACACAAGGGGTCCCATGGGTACTACGATCTTCACTTATACAGTTCTTCTCTCAATACATTCAAGCCTGATGGCAATAGGCTTTGACCAAACTTCCTTCAAAAAAAAATAAATCATTGTGTGGACTAGAACAAGAAGACAAGGAAGATAGAAACAACACATAAAAAGATCAACAAGAAATCGTACATAAGTATATGGAAAAATTTAGGGTGCTAAGTACATACTATGAGCCACAATAAAAATATATATTAGATAATAAAAACTTCTATCTAATGCTCCTTATATGTTTATGGATACAACTACCATCATCTCCTAAGGATACCGCACTTACATTGATGTGGTTATAAAAAAGGGATGATGCTCTATGAGAGAGAGTTTGTGTATATCAAGAGGGACAGATTGAGTGATTGTAGCACACAAGACCTTCTCTCTCTCCTTCTCTCTCTCTCTCTCTCTCTCTCTCTCTCTCTCTCTCTCTCTCTCTCTCTCTCTCTCTCTCTCTCTCTCTCTCTCTCTCTCTCTCTCTCTCTCTCTCTCTCTCTCTCTCTCTCTCTCTCTCTCTCTCTCTCTCTCTCTCTCTCTCTCTCGAGTTGGCTACTATCTCCAACTGAACATTACTTCATACTTTGATGTCCTTGGGGATCAAAGCCAAAGTGAAACATCGGATCAAAGCAAGGAAGATCGTGCTTTCAATTTTCATTTCTTTTCGATCGACAAAAGATAGCTCTCTTCAAGGTTTTGGAGAGATGTGAGCATGGCTATGAAGGTTGGCTCTTCTTTGCATGGAAATATTTTTTTCTCGATGAGAAAATGAAGGAGAATGGCTCTTCCTGAGTATCAATGAAAGGACGTAACTTAATTGAGAGATAAGTACTTTACAAGTTGATGTTTTTGTTTCAATACTTGCTTTATTCATCGCTTTCATGTAGCTTGCATCTAAACATTATTGAAGCATGGTAGTAGTCTTCATTTTTTATAATGATTTTGCAAACGCTATGAACTCAATGAAAGCTAAATGGATATAGTAGTATTGGGAAATACATCAAGTATTAGCATGCAGCTACAAAAGAATATAGGTGCATTTCTCCTTTCCAAAGAATGTTTTCATGCACAAAACACATTTCTTCTTGCTTGAAAAAAGATAGTTAATGCTCAAGTTTATGCACATGAACGGTTATATCTTTAAAAAGAAAAGGGATCTAGCAAGTAGAATGTTTATGCATGGATGACTAGGAATATGCATTTTCAAGCTCAAGAAACTGCTTGATTTAAGTTTGGTGCATGAAAGGAGAATGCCAATACGTGCATGCACTCACATGCATTTGCATGCAAGAATAGGAATTTGCATATGCATGATTGTTGGTTAAGTAGTTGAATACTTATACTTTTGTTACCTCTTTTTTCTAACTCAACTTAGATATCTAGGGAAAGTAGCAAACTAGGTAGTTGCAAGGCTCCTGGATGCCATGCAACTCAAGTAGCTAGTTTGTTTTTCCCAAATGTGATACCTAGGTATCACATAGGAATCTTGATTAGGAAAAGTAGGCCTTTTGAAAGTCAAGTGTTCAATTTTCTTGCTCCTTGGAATGGCAAGAAAATAGGGCTGCTTGAAAATTTCCATGATGACTCTAAGTTTAAGAGAAAACTTAGAGAAATCTAACGACAAGCCTAGATGTAGTCATTAGTTTGGATTTTAGAAATCATGAATCCAAGTAAGTTTTGGAAAGTTTATCTGATTCTATCTCAAGACGTGATAAGAATCAAATGAAATCAAATGGAACTTAAATCAATTGAACTTTCAAGCTCAAAGGATAGTTGATATGTTCCAATTTTGTAAAAAAAAAGGATGGAAACTTTATTAAGGACTTTTCTGAGGATGAGAAAATTATGCTTGGTTTTGTTTAAGATAATTAAGGCTTAAAGAAGAAACCCAAGTCAAAGTAACCTTTGGAAATCAAGATATTTCCTAAAAGATACATCAAAGTTATCTTCGGGAATTAAGCTACTTCCTAAAGATAAGTCAATAAAGGAAATAGTCTGGTTAACTATTTCATTGGTTCAACAAAAATATCTTTTGGACAAGGCCAAGACTTAAAGTTTTATTGTTTGTCCAAAAGTCAAGATTTCTTTTGAAAAGATTATTTCAATAAAGCAAAAGATTCCAAGATGAATCGTTGGCTTAGTATTACTTGATTCCTTGGCAGGAACCTAATGTTCATGAAAGAAAAAATATCCCTATATGTGAGACTAGAATCTTTCAAGTAAATTTAATAGCAAGTAGTTCCCAACAATTCCCAAATTAGTGCTTAAGTCCAAATTAGCTTTGGAGTCTGAGAGGCATTAGTGTATTCTTGGACTTAAGATTGAGGGAGAGATCTCTAAAAATCCCACAAGTAAGCAAAGAAGCTTTTAAAAGTTCAGGAGATCTTAAAAATAAAGACTAAGTCTTTATTCTAGCTGCAAAGTCAACCAGACTTGATCAAGCTTGGCTATGATTGTCCAAGAACTTGTGATTGGAACTACTATGAAGATTGCCCAAGTATTGGCAATAAAATTCCTTTTTGGGAATTATTCACTCAGGTTCCATTTATCTAATGGAAAATTGTGAAAAGAGTAAGTTGTTCCAAGTTTGAACATAGTGAAAAAATTCCAAGAATGTAGTCTGCAACCGTGAAGACTGTATTTAAGTCTGTGGAAGGTAAAACATAATGTTTGCCTATCCTTAAAGGGATTTTGGTACAAATCCAGAAAAGCATGAGCGGATGCTTAGACTTACGTAGTAGAGAGATTCCTGGAAAATCCTAGCCAGGGAAGGTTTCTAAAGCATCAATAAGAAGGAATCTAAAGATAATAAGTCAAAAGCTCTTTTCACTACAAATTGGTCAAGAATAAACCAATTGAACTTGAACCTGTGTAAAAATTCAAGTACTTGGAATTCTAATTGGTTTTCATTTGAAAACCCTAGCAAAGAGGAATAGATATTCTATCAAGAGGTTTTCAAGTTTTCAAGTTAAAGCATGTGATTGTGAGATGATCATGTGAAGGAATCAAAACCTAGAATATCAAGTTAGAGGTAACACCTAAAACTTCAAAATTCTTTTAAAGAGTTGAAGTGGAAAGGTACTCTAACAAGATATGTTTAGACTTTAGGATAAGTATCATCCACAGATTAATGTGAATATAAAATAGGGTGGTATGGGACACCAAATTTATACTCAGATTGATGTAGGAAAGATGGTATGGGACATCAGAGCGTGGATGACAATTATCTTTTAGCCCTAGATTGGATCTTGAAGTTAGGTTTGATCCTCGAGGGAATTAAAACTTCAAAGAAGGAGTTTAAGTTCAAGGAGGACAAAAGTAGTATCTCAAGATATTTCAAGATAACTTCAAGATCAAGGAAATAGAAGATATGAAGTAAGCAACTTCCAAGATATTCTTAGAACACTTCAAGATAAAGTGTTGATTCAGAAATATTTAATAAATTTCTGAACAAGTAGGACTTCGATGATGATCCTTTCAACTAAGGGATAGATTGACTAAGTTAAGCACCAAGTTTCAAGTGTAACTTGGAAAAAATTCAAACCTTTTGACTCGAAGAAATGCACAAGAATTGCATTCCCAATAAGCAGTCATAAAGATTGAATTTAGGCATGAACTTAGTCTCAAGTGAAGCATTACTTGAGTAAAAACTCATTAATAGAACCTCAGTGGGTTGACACACTTATATTGGTTACCACACTAGTATCTTGTGGTTGGATGATGTTTTAGATTTGCTCTGAACCTTTTTGAGAATCCAACTTATTTCTCTTAAAGATAGGAAAATGCTTCAATACCCTATTGAAACAGATCTTTGAGAAGTTAAAGTCCTGAGTCATCTAGACTTTGACTCATAGAAAGCTTATGTATCTTTGAAGTTTGAATTGGTTGTATAGAGTTTTAGTTCTTTTTTTTCGCTTTCCGAATCTTTTGGATCTGACTCATATATGGTATCTGATTCTTTTCACAAAAGTCAAGGCTTTGCTGGTTAGAAACAAGTAACTAAATTAAACATCCCAAATAGATGTTTTGTACAAGAACCTTTTCAATATTCAAAAGATGCTAAGTCCAAGACTGACTTATTCATTTGAGTTTGCTTCAAGTTATAGCATAAATGATTTCTTAGAGTCAAGTATACTCAAAACTTTTAGATAAAGTCTTTGAGAAAAGTGTCCTAAGCTAGATAAACTTTCATTTTGAATTTGAATTGGTCAAGTTATAGCATGGTTGAATCAAAGAAAATGGTAAACTTTCTCCTACAGTAGAACAAAGTAGTCCTCTAGTCAGGTGAAAAATCCAAGTAACTATTGGATAGGAGTAAACCATTGTA
>CM035409.1:89862357-89879857 GCA_020310875.1 Ceratopteris richardii | reverse complement strand
ACATAGTGTTGCATACACGCATGCACACATAATGCATACATAGGCACACACATACACATACACATACACACATACACACACATACACACACATACACACACACATACACACACACACATACACACACATACACACACACATACACACACACACATACACACACATATATGCATACACACACATAGAGAGACATGCACACACATACACATACATGCATACATATGCATACATAATGCATATGCATATGCGTACATACATACATACTTACATGCATACACACACATATGCATACATAATGCACATGCATACATACACATACATAATGCACATGCATACATACACATACATAATGCATACACACACATATGCATACATAATGCATACACACACATACACACACATATGCATACATACATGCATACACATACACACATAGACACATACACACACATAGACACATACACACACATAAACATATACACACTCATAGACACACACACATACACATAGACGCGCACACACATACACACACATACACACATAATGATGCATTCACACACATACACATGCTTACACACATAGACACACAAATACAGACACACATACACACACATATATGCATACACACACATAGAGAGACATACAAACACATAGAGAGACATACAAACACATACACATACATGCATACATAATGCATATGCATATGCATACATACATACTTACATGCATACATAATGCACATGCATACATGCACATACATAATGCATACACACACATATGCATACATAATGCATACACACACATACACACACATATGCATACATACATGCATACACATACACACATAGACACATAGACACATACACACACATAAACACATACACACTCATAGATGCGTAGCGACACACACACATACACACACATAAACACATACACACTCATAGATGCGTAGCGACACACACACATACACACACATACACACATAATGATGCATACACACACATACACATACATATGCATACATACATGTACACACACATACACACACATAAACACATACACACTCATAATAGACACACATACACATAGGCACACACACATACACACACATATACACAGACACATACACACATAGACACATACACACATAATGATGCATACACACACATACACATGCATACACACATACATACACATATACACACACATATATGCATACACACACATAGAGAGACATACACACACATACACACACATACACATACATGCAGACATATGCATACATAATGCATATGCATACATAATGCATATGCATACATAATGCATATGCATATGCATACATAATGCATATGCATATGCATACATACATACTTACATGCATACATAATGCACATGCATACATACACATACATAATGTACACACACATATGCATACATAATGCATACACACACATACACACCTATGCATACATACATGCATACACATACACACATAGACACATACACACACATATACACATACACATAAACACATACACACTCATAGACGCGTAGCGACACATACACATAGACACATAGACACATAGACACACACATACACACACACATATACACACACAAGCATAGACACATAATGATGCATACACACACATACACATGCATACACACATGCATACATACATGCATACACATACACACACAGACACATACACACACATAGACACATACACACACATAAACACATACACACTCATAGACACACACTCCTACACATAGACACACACACACATAGACACATACACACAGAATGATGCATACACACACATAACACATGCATACATACATGCATACACATACACACATAGACACATACAGACAAATAGAAACATAGACACATACACACACATAAACACATACACACTCATAGACACACGCACATACACATAGACACACACACATATACACACACACATAGACACATACACACATAATGATGCATACACACATATACACATGCATACACACATACAGACACATACACACACACATACACACACATATATGCATACACACACACAGAGAGACATACACACACATACACATACATGCATACATATGCATACATAATGCATATGCATATGCATACATAATGCATATGCATATGCATACATACATACTTACATGCATACATACACATACATAATGCATACACACACATACACACACATATGCATACATACATGCATACACATACACACATACACACACATAAACACATACACACTCATAGATGCACACACATACACATAGACACACACACACATACACACACACATATACACACACACATACACACATAGACACATACACCCATAATGATGCATACACACACATACACATGCATACACATACATATGCATACATACATGCATACACATACACACATAGACACATACACACACATAGACACATACACACACATAAACACATACACACTCATAGATACACACATACACATAGACACACACACATACACACACATATACACACACACATACACACATACACACATAATGATGCATACACACACATACACATGCATACACACATACAGACACATATACACACACATACACATATACACACACATATATGCATACACACACATAGAGAGACATACACACACATACACATACATGCATACATATGCATACATAATGCATATGCATATGCATACATACATACTTACATGCATACATAATGCACATGCATACATACACATACATAATGCATACACACACATATGCATACATAATGCATACACACACATACACATATATGCATACATATATGCATACCATACACACATAGACACATACACACACATAGACACATACACACACATAAACACATACACACTCATAGACGCATAGCGACACATAAACATAGACACACATATACACACACACAAACATACACACATAGACACATACACACATAATGATGCATACACACACATACAGATGCATACACACACATATGCATACATACATGCATACATACATGCATACATACATGCATACATACATGCATACATACATGCATACACATACACACATAGACACATACACACACATAGACACATACACACACATACACACTCATAGACACACACACATACACATAGACACACACACACATACACACACATACACACACAGATACACACACATACACACACATACACACAGACACATACACACATAATGATGCATACACACACATACACATGCATACAACATACATGCATATATACACACACACACACATACACACACACATACACACACACATAGAGAGACATACAGACACATACACATACATGCATACATATGCATACATAATGCATATGCATACATAATGCATATGCATACATAATGCATATGCATACATAATGCATATGCATATGCATACATACATACTTACATGCATACATACACATACATAATGCATACACACACATATGCATACATAATGCATACACACGCATACACACACATATGCATACATACATGCATACACATACACACATAGACACATACACACACATAGACACACATAGACACATACACACACATAAACACATACACACTCATAGACGCACACACATACACATAGACACACACACATACACACACACATATAAACACACACATACACACATACACATGCATACACACATACACACACATACACGCACATACATACACACACATACACGCACATACATACACACACATGCATACATATGTACACATATATATATTGATTTCTAACCCATTTTGTTTTATATGTTAGGTATTATGGATCCTAGTAGAGAGAGAAAGGCGAAACTCACTCTCATAAAAAGTCTTATGAGAGCAAGAGTTCCGTCTGATACTTTAGGGGCCATCATGCGTGATTACTCAGAGATGTCTGATGATGAGCTGGACTATACGATCTAGATGCTTACCCAACGATCAGAGGAGGGCTCTTCTACGGCTCCACATGCAGGAAGACAACTATCTGCTCATAGGTATGTTTTTTTTCATAAAATTTTTTCACGACACCTATACCTCCTCCAGATCGTGATAGCAGAGCAGAGTTGCCTATGAGGACATGCATAGGCACCTTAGGACTAGAGTGCGATATAGAGCCAGAGGGGAACATTGTGTACATAGGGAATGGATTGGAGTTCAAGAGAAGAATGCGGGCATTATGCGACTCTTACCTACACCTTGTCCACTTACCATGGAAGTAAGTATAAATTTTACATATAAACTGAAATAAATATCTTATGTTTTATTTACATTATTTTTTTTATTTTTGTAGTGAGCATGATGAGAGGGATAAAAAATACATACTTAGTTCACTTGAGACAGAGTTTGGGACAGGATGGTCACTTAAGTGGTGTCTAAAAGAGATGCGAACACTTATGGCTCATCGTCGCAATAATGCACGGTATGCACTGCTTTTATGTATATATATGTGGATATGAGTACGCGTGTTTATGTATCAATGTATGTATATGAGAGAGAGAGAGAAAAGAGTGAGACTAGAGGTACAAATACACGCATACACACACATATACATCATACATGCACATTTACACACATATACACATACATGCACATTTATACATACACACACATACATGCACATTTTTACACACACATACACATGCATGCAGTTACACACATATAATGAATACACATAGACACATACACATACTCACATACACGTACACATACTCACATACACATACACATGCATAACCATATGTACACACACATAGACTCATATAATCATATTTACATGCATATATACATATACACATGCATATATACACACACACAACACATGCATATGCACATATAGATACACATACATACACAACACATGCATACACATAAATAAATAAATAAATAAATAAATCCTATTTCAAAAATCCTAAATTGAAAACACTAAATTCAATATTAGGGTCTTAAAACCCCTAATTTAAAAACTCTAATTCAACCTTTTAGCCATATGTTTGAAGTATATGTACACATTGCATCTATTCCTCCGACGTCCTACTAGAGAGATGTCTCTCCTCCCAACCTTATGCCTCTATATATAACTACTTGAATCAATGAGGATCATAATATATATAAAGATATATACACATCATGTAGATACACATACATAAATATAAAATGAAGTAGATATATTATGCATCACACATACATGCCTAAATTCACACATAAATATATATATACATGCATACATATTTACATGTACACATGTACACATTTACACATATACATATATACATGTACACATCACATATACATGCCTAAATGCACACATAAACATATATATACATGCATACATATTTACATGTACATATTTACACATAGACACATATACATATATACATGTACACAATTATAAACACTTGCATATATTACATGAATACATGAATATTTTACATAAATGCATATGCATATATACACATATGCATACTAACACATGTATACATATATCACACACATGCAAACACATACATATACATGAAATACATATATATGCATACTAACATATGTATACATATAATACACATGAATACACACACATATGCATACATACATGATAAAAATTTGCTCCTCGAAGATAAAGCTATATATAAAATAATTAGGCATACCCCCGAGCTTCATGTTCTAACTTAAAAGAACATGATTTCATCTCTCTAGTAGGATTCATCGTTATTCAAGTTAATAAAAAAAATCTATTATCTAATATCCATTCAGAAGCTTCAAGTTATTGATCGATAACTAGAGTAGAATTTACTATCTAATCTGCTCATATGTTTTCATTATTGCCATCATTTTGGCAAGACATCAGTATAGTCTCATCTTCATTATCCTTATTGATTTCATTTATTTCTTCTATTGTTAAATCTATCTTCTCATGAATCACATCATCTATTGATGGATTAATATCTATTTCTGGTCATTCCTCTTCCTCATCAGTAGAATCAGCATGTAGAGAATTATCCTCTTCATCAAAAAGATTAGTATCATTATCACGTATAATGATTCTAATTTCTCTTTCAGATGTTGATGTATCAGTATCTGATGCTGAATCATCAGGAGGACTTTCTTCGATCTCTCTAACAATAAACTGTTCAAACAATGAGCTACCTCTAGGTTGCACATGAATGAATTGCCACCAAGGATGAGCATATGGGTTTTTATTAAAAAATGCTTGTTCAATATGCCTAGGAAGAATATATGGTTCTTTAGTAGATCGCATTAGCTTAGAAGAATCAATTGCCCAAAACCTAGATAATTCCTTTCTTAATGTGGAATTACTACCTTTATACTTGGCTCGAAACCAGTCAACCTTCAAAATGACCTATCAAAATATATAATAATAAAAACCCATTATTAGGTGCTTAAAAAAATAACTAACTCTATCATAAAAAATATAAATTTTTTTCTACCTGTTTGAATGTACGAAATGAAATTTCGTAGATACCAACAATAGTTCCCACATAACCAAGTTCGCTATCTATAAGGTTCGTGTCTTTTGAGCTAGCACGTGATAGTTGCTTGAAAGAAGCAACAATACTAGAATCCTCTGTTTTACGTAAAGAATCAATGGATTTGATTCTAATATGCTATCCAAAAGCCCACATATTAGTGAACATTCGAGCCTGCAAAATAAATTCAATTAGTAAATAGAAACTAATATACATATATGAAAAAAATAAAATATTATTTTAATAAAATTACCTTTCGTTCACAACCTATCATTAACTCTCTTTGCTCATCTGAGATTTCTTCATTATTTGCATTGGAGTGTTGCAAACGACTATATAGCCAATCCGTGAAAGAAGATATATCTGTAATCTCATTATTATCGAGATTACGTCTATATCTTTTGTTTTTTCACCTTTTACTTTGAAGATTTTGAAGTTCCTCGTACTCGCTAAGGAATGCTTGCATGCATTCACTATTATATGCTACAAAAGTAGAAACATCATTTTTTTCTTGAAATGTAACTAAGAATGGAACTCCCTTACCTGATAATACCTCATCTGTTATTTTTGAAGAAGACTCGTTGGTCCATGCACGTGGAGCTTCTTCATGAACTCTTTCAAGGTACTCACTAACGTAATACATGCACTCTTCAAGCATCCAACCCTTTGCCATGGATCCTTCTGGTTTCGCTCTTTGTCGCACATAACCTTTTAATATTCCCATAAATCGCTCGACCCAAAACATCCATCGAGTGTTGATAACACCTGCAATCTCTATTTCATCTACAAGATGGACTTATAAATGAATCTGAATATCAAAAAATGAAGTAGGAAGTTCTTTCTCCATCAAACATAGTAGCTCTTTGCATTCACATTTTTTTTGTGGGATCGAGTTTTTGTCAATCTCTTTGGATGTAATCCACCTATACATATCATAAAAACAATTATAAAGAAGTTAATTAAAAAATAAAAGATATCAAATATTCATACATATTACATATAAAAGTATCATAATTACCTTATAAGTGATCCAAGACGATAGATCACATCTCGTACTCCTTTCGTTGTACATCCATCGATAACCAAAGGTAAAATATGTTTAAAAAAGTTATGTCAGTCATGGGTCTTTAACCCAGATAAGCTCTTATCATCCATAGTAAACATGTTTTGAAAAGATGCTCCATATATTGTAGGGGTCTTAATCAATTGAATTCTATTGTTGATAGTTTGTATCTCTTTTGTTGTAAGTACCCAAGGAGCAGGTGCATAAGTCGTTTTTTGTCGATGTCTATCAAAAATTGGCCATAACTTTGGTTTGGATTTTTGATCTTTCAAATCATTCCTTGATGCTATGGTATCTTTTAGTCCAAGAAGATGCTGCCATAGTGAATAACCAATATTTTTGAACATATGCATAGGATCAAGAAGATGACATACTTTTAACTCTTTCCAATACTCCAAAGAATACCATATTGATATGTTCTCTGCAAGTGCCAATTTTCCTTTACCTCTCTTCACATACTCATTATCTCAATCATCACTGAAGATTTCTGATTCTGGATCTATCAGAGGTCCATCTGTCCATTTTTTATACCAATCCATAGGCATCATAGGTTTTGGACACTAACCTATTTCAAGCTTTCCATTAAAATGTATCGCTTCTCTTTTAGATCTTAATGGATGATCATCAGGCAAGAATCATCGATGTCAAAGATAAATATTTTTGTTGAGATTCTTACTATAGATTGATCTCAACCAATTATCACAATATGGACAAGCTTTATAACCCTTAGTATTCTTGCATCATGAAAATGATAAAAATATAATTAGATTAAATCATATTTATTTACATGCATATTGAATAAAAAAATTACATCAATACCTGAACAAACACCATATCTTGGAAAATCGTGAATAGTCCAAGCCACAATACCACGTACCATAGTATGTCTTTCATTGATGCTTTTCGATACATCAATGACATTAATACCTCTCCATAACTCTTGGAGACCGTCAATGAGAGGAGCAAGATATATATTCATATCTTTAATTTGTCTTTTGCTTGGGATTAAAAGTGAAAGCATTAAATGTTCCTTTTTAATGCTAAGATATGGCGGAAGATTGTAGTTTATGACTACCACTGGCCATGTTGACCATTTACTGGATTTCATGGAGAATGGATTAACCCCATCTAATGCAACTCCTAACTTTAGATTCTATGGATTTTGTGCAAATTCAGGCCATGTAGAATCAATATGCTGAAAAGCAACACTATCATGAGGAATTTTGATTATTCCATCAGTACTTTTGTGATCATGTCCCCAAGTCAAAAGCTTTGATAATTTGGGGCTTTGAAACATATGTCTAATCTGTGGAGCCAATGGAGAATGTCTCAATACCTTTTTTGGGATTTTACCTTCTTCGCCCTTATATCGAGGAGATTGATATTTGGGACATGTCAAAGATTCTGCATATTCACCTCTATATAAAATACAATCGTTAGGGCATGCATGTATACATTGATAATCTATACCAAGATTGTTGATTATCTTCTTCATTTCATCATGTGAGGTAGAAAGAATATTTTGACTTGGTAAAAACTTTTCAGATAATAACCTGTAAGTTCATCAAAAAAAGATATATTAAAAAAAGTAAATAAATAAATATACATATATATATGCATATAATTTTATTTATGTGTATGCTTATGTGCATCTTTCAAAATATTCGTGATAAATTTGATTGTTTTGGATGGCAGGATATTGATTGTTTGTTTTGGAGGATATGAAGTATGTACCTTCATTGAATGATTTGTCGATTCTATCATATGTTCAGTTTGAAGGTGTAAGAAGCGGGTTTATAATTGCTATTCAAAGAATTTGGCACTGTTTATAGGCCATACAATGGTGACTTGGATGAATCGCATGCACAAAGGTTACTCAAGATAGAGCAACCTGATTACAATGGACTAGTGCCAACAGGATTCCTGGGGTATGCAGTAAACCTCTTGCATGTCAATGATGAGCATCTAGTGGAAATCATGGTGGCTTGAGAGGATCACTTTTATACAACTTGTTCAAAGAACTTCAGGTTCATAAACCTGAAGTTCTTTGAACAAGCTGTATCAAAGTGATCCTCTCAAGCCACCATGATTTCCACTTTGTATCCTGAAGTTCAGATGCTCATCATTGACATGCAAGAGGTTTACTGCATACCCCAGGAATCCTCCTGGCACTAGTCCATTATAATCAGGTTGCTCTATCTTGAGTAACCTCTGTGCATGCGATTCATCCAGGCCACCATTGTATGCCCTATAAACAGTGCCAAATTCTTTGAATAGCAATTATAAACCCGCCTCTCACACTTTCAAACTGAACATATGATAGAATCAACAAATCATTCAATGAAGGTACATACTTCATATCCTCCAAAACAAACAATCGTATCCTACCATCCAAACAATCAAATTTCTCGCGAATATTTTGAAAGATGCATTAATAGTTTTAAAAGATGCGCGGACAAAAAGTGTCTATTCAATTCAAGTTCTTGTTCTTACCTTATCTAAAGTAAGAATAAAAACCTGCATTGAATGGACACTTTTTGTTCGCCCATCCTTTAAAATTATTTTTCCATCCTTCAAAATGTGTGTATATGTGTGTGTATGATTATATGTGTGTGTATGTTTATACGTGTGTATGCATTCAAGTATATTATGTGTATGTTTATATATGCATATATATATATATATATATATATATATATATATATATATATATATATATATATATATATATTTATTTATTTATTTATTTATGCATATATATATAAATAGATAGAAAATTGAAAATTATACCTTAATAGTGTCGAAACAGATACATTACTCCATCCAAAACGATTTTGAAGATTGAGAATAAGTAAGTTGGCACTTAGTCGTGTCAAACGACTTCCTTCATATACATGCTTTAGACATTCCTCTCGAAGATATTTCTCATTTTTAGAAATATTAATGCTCTCACTGTCATTTTGATACCAATCCTCAATAAAATCTGCCATGTCATCATCTTCATCATTGTCACACAAATCTTGTACTTTATCATCTTTTGAATATAGATATTTCAACCTTGCATATTCCACAGGATTGCTTTTGCGTAGCCTCCTCATAGAAGCTTCTGATAAATGAGGTCTTATTGGCAATTGTGAATGCTGTGGAGGAATATCATCAACATCATACATTGGAATCTACACATATAAATAAAATTCATTAGTACTCCATAAATTAATAAAAAGTAAACTTTAAATATAAAATTAAGTATATAACTTATTAAATATGGATAGAAAATTTTTATTCTCTCTAGCTAAAAGGTGCTCTTGGAGGTCTACGCCATCCATAATTCACTAATAGTTCATCACCGGCATGTAATGTAGTAATAGCATTGACAACTATGTATCTTGATACATCTCTACTCATGTATGGTGGTTCATGACTATTTTCACGCTCCTCAAATGTGCAATTAGTCCTTGAACTATTATGTAATCCTCGACTACTATTTATTAAACCTGCTATATTTCCATGTATGTAAGGTCTTCCATCAATATATAATCTTTCATTTTCTGCATGTAAAATCCTTCTACTAGTAAGGGATGCTGCATTCAAGCATATTCCATAAGTACTCATGCTTTGAACATAATGTGAAAGTCGATGCCAATCTCCCCATCCATATATAGGACCACAAAATGACATAAGAGTGACTTCAGAGTTTGGAGGCACATACAAATCCTCTACAATAAAGAGACCACGACCAGCATTAGTAATAGTGGATGGAGCAATCATATAGCGATTACCCCAAAAGTTGAAAACCTCTCCATCTAAAGGAAGTGGTCCTCTATTCCATCCTCCATATCTTCTTCTATCATATGTTTGTACTAAAGAACGATCACGAGTTGGCAATGGATAATCTCCATCCGTTTCAGTCTCTAAACCAGGAGGTAGAGGATTTCTAGAAACCTCTGCTTGTAATTGATGAACATCAAGTCCATGACGTGTACGAGGTATATTAACATTATGAGAAAAATTATCATCATCATCATCATCGAGCAAGTATTCCTGTATATCAATAGTAATTTGATTTTGTATATGGTTTTTAAATAAAATAATGACATTAATATATATAAAAAATACATACCCAAGCATTATCAGGTTGACCAGGTGATGGTGCATGCTCAAAAGTACCATACTCTCCCTCATGTTCAATACATTCCAATCGTGGTCTTCGGTACGTGCCATAACAAGAGTTACACCAACATATAATTTGCTCTTGATAGTAAAATTCATCATAATTCCTATCGGAGGACACATGTGAAGTTGTTGCATGGGTAGGAGGTGGTGGATTACCCTCTGATTGATCAGAATCTGCACATAATAAGAAACAAAAAAATATATAAGTTATGTATCGATCAAATATATTTAAAATTAAATGTTTGATATAATTATAGTATATAGTCATTGCACGATGAGGAGACGGTGGTGGAGTTCCATTTGATTGATCAGAATCTACAAATAATGGTATTTGATATTAATAATCTGATTATCTACATACACAAAAAATTCACATATACATATTTACACATACACACATTCACATATACACATTTACACATACAGACATATTCACATATCCACAACTACACATTACTGTGGGATAAATGCATGTATTTTGTATGAATGAGTGTATATGCATGCATGTGTGTGTACGTATATATGTGGATATGTATATGTGTGTTTATGTTATATGTATGTATATGTGTGTTTATGTTATATGTATGTATATGTGTATATGTATACATATATGTATGCGTATATGTTTGCATGTATATGTGTATGTGGGTATGTGTATGTGTATATGTGTGTATATATGTGTATGTATTCTGATTTTTTTTCTGTTTGAGATTAAATTAACAAGAGATATTGTATGGTGGAAAAAAATAAGAGGCGGCCTAACATACCACCTGAGACGTGGTAGTTTTTTCGTAGACAGCTACGTCTTCAGGCCTCCGCAGAAGGTACACAAATTCATAGTTTATATTTATAATTTTTATATATTTTAGTAATTTTTTACATCTAATTTATGTATTTTTTCTTAAATAAACAGGCCGCTGCAAAGAAGAGAGTGGAGTCGGGCCACACATCGCACCTAGGCCAAATGGGCCATAATGGTTTTGTAGCTACATTTGTAAGTATATGTGTTATTGTGAGTATATTTTTTATTTTAGTTAAAATGCAAGCAACTAATCTTTTTTATTTGTTTCAATGCAGCGCAAGGATTATGGCCGATATCCTACGAAACATGAGATCGAGTATGCTACACATTTTGGATATCGGTGTTTGAGCAAGTATATGCGAGATCATCCTGATGCCTTTGTGAGTATTATTAAATTTTATATAATTATTTTATTTTTATGAATGGTTTAATTGTTTTATTTATTTATGTTTGTTATATGTAATACAGGAGTATTATGGAGAGACAGATAGGGATGAGGTGGAGAGACAGACACAGGAGGGACGATCTCGATCGTCACAAGGTGATCATGATGATGAGGATGATCAGGATGATCATGATACTGATGTATATGATGATGATGATGATTAGGATTTTGGTTGATTATGACATTGGATTATATGTATTTACATTGATATATATATATATATATATATATATATATATATATATATATATATATATATATATATATATATATATATATATATATATATATATATATATATTATCTATATATTTTTCATTTCAATTATGTTTTGAATTGTGTGTATGGTATTAAGTAATGAAGAGTTTTGTTCTATTGATTGTTATTATTGTTTATATTAAGCATGTGTTTTAATACTTTAATTATATAATTCATTCATATGTGTGTACCTAAGTGTATATGTATGTGTGTGTATATGTATGTATGTGCATGTGTATGTGTGTGGATATGTATGTATGTGCATGTGTAAGTGTATATGTGTGTATGAGTATGTGCATGTGCATGTGTATGTGTGTGTATATGTATGTGCATGTATATGTGTAACTCTATGTGTATATGTGTGTATGTGCATGTATATGTGTATATGTAGGTATGTGCATGTGTGTGTGCATGTGTATATGTGTTTTAATACTTTAATTATATAATTCATTCATATGTGTGTACCTAAGTGTATATGTATGTGTATGTATGTGCATGTGTATGTGTGTGTATATGTATGTATGTGCATGTGCATGTGTAAGTGTATATGTGTGTATGAGTATGTGCATGTGCATGTGTATGTGTCTGTATATGTATGTGCATGTATATGTGTAACTCTATGTGTATATGTGTGTATATATGTGCATGTATATGTGTATATGTAGGTATGTGCATGTGTGTGTGCATGTGTATATGTGTTTTAATACTTTAATTATATAATTCATTCATATGTGTGTACCTAAGTGTATATGTATGTGTGTGTATATGTATGTATGTGCATGTGTATGTGTGTGTATATGTATGTATGTGCATGTGCATGTGTAAGTGTATATGTGTGTATGAGTATGTGCATGTGCATGTGTATGTGTGTGTATATTTATGTGCATGTATATGTGTAACTCTATGTCTATATGTGTGTATGTGCATGTATATGTGTATATGTAGGTATGTGCATGTGTATATATATATATATATATATATATATATATATATATATATATATATATATATATATATATATATATATATATATATATATATATATATATATATGCAATAATACATGCATGTAAGTCTTTTTATGTGGTTGTAGAAATGTTTGTGCATATGCATGTGTATATGTGTGTATGTCTAAGTGTATGTGCACATGTATCTGTGTGTATATATGTGTGTGTATGTGCATGTGTATATGTGTATATGTGTGAAAGTGCATCTTCATCATGTATAAGTGTATAAGTGCATATCAATAAGTGTGAGTATGCTATCGAATGAAAATAACACAATTCAAATGATATACAAAGAATAGAAATTGTACTTACAATAGTTAGCCATACTTTTTGCTTGGTTAGCTTCTTGAATAACCTGCAATAAAGAGAGAAAGGAGAGAGAGAGAGAGAGAGAATTCAAAGAGAGAAAGATGTAGAAAGAGAGAAATAGAGACATAGGGACACAATAAGAGAGAGCTTAGGCAAAACAACAATTCTGCATATACTTGCTTGAGCTCGTAAGTGCAGCACAATTGCGAACGTTGGAGAGCTCTTCGATCAGATGCATGAAAATGCCAATCGAAGAGCCTCCAACGTTTTAATTTTTTTCCAACAATAGACCATCGTGTAAGCGATGCTATGAGTGACATGTTTTAGCGTCGCTTATGTGATGCAAAAAAGCATCGCTTATGCGATGCAAAAAAGCGTCGCTTATGCGATGCTATTTAAAACCGTCATGTTAGCGACGCTCTATGCGAGCATCGCAGACCCCGTCACACCACAAGTCACAAAAAACGTCGTTTAATCGACGGTGCATGCATGACACTCATTACAATGCATTTTGCAATTTTATAGCGACGAAATTGTGTCGCCTTAACCGTTGCTATACGCTCATATTCCTTGTAGTGAACTCTTTTCTACTCTTTAGTTTATTCCCAAGAGATACAAAAAAACAAACAAAGAATCTAACACCAAAATATTCAAGATGTAATCAGATAGCTTCAAAGACAAATCCAAGAGCTTCAAGTCATAGTAAATCAATTTTCTTCAAGTACACCCATGGCAAGTAGTATGAAGAAAAGTCCAAAGGTGAACATGCCTGAGAAATTTGATGGGTCACAATCAAAGTTTCAAGAATTTATATAGCAAGTGAAGCTATTCATAAGAATGCAACCTGACAAGTACCTAGATGATGTATCCCAAGTAGGACTCATAAGAACTCCATTATGTGGCTTTGCTCTTTCATGGTTTACACCTGTCTTTGAGAAGGATATGGATATTTTGTATGATTTCAAAGCCTTTGTTCTAGAGTTTATGTCTTCTTTTGGGGCTACCAATTGTTCATGTGTTGCCAAAATAAAGCTAAGGAAGCCACGTCAAGGAAATAGGTCTACTTCTATCTATGCATTAGAATTCAAACAAATCCTTTGTGATCTCAAATGGCATGAGGATTATTTTATCAACCAATTTTGACGGGGCTTACATGATGATGAAAAAGACCTCATGTTGACCATGCCCAAGGTAAATACTTTGAATGATTTCATGAATCAAGCAATTGAGTGTGGTAACATGTTGTTTGAGAGAAAGCAAGAGAAGAAGATTTATGTTCAAGATCGAGAATATAAGTTTATCTCAATTCCTCAACAACATATGTTGAAAGAATCTCAACCAAAACCCTTGCGGTTGGATAACATTAGGGTCATGCAACTTACACAAAAGGAAAGAAAACATTGAAAAGACAATGGATTATGCTTTTATTATGGAGATCATGATTATATGGTATTCAAATGTCCTAAGAAGAAGGAACAAGTTGGAATTAGGACGTCCACAATCACCATCCCATATTAAAGGAATCATCACCAGAGTCATGAGATGAATACATCCCATCATGAGAGTGATGTTGTTGATTTTGCACCTAGATATACTACAAACCCTTTCCAATTTCATCATGGATATCAATCATCATCATCCTTTATTACCATATAACAAGAACTCTATAGAGACAAAGAGCTATGAAGATTCAATCCCTAAACCATCTCACAATCAAACAACCCCTCCTTGTGGAACTCGTCACTTGAAGGGGAGGTGATGTCAGTGACAAAGGAAACTATCATGAACCTTATATTCCATGTGACTTTTTATATCTCATGGTTGGTTCAATATTTGGATAAGCTAATGCTTGCATCACATTTGAAGGGTGCCAAAACCCTAAGATCGGCTGTCTACTAGCTTGATTCTGATATCTAGAGTTCCTGTTTTGGATTGATGACATCATTGATGAAATCATCAGTTTGTAACCACCCTTGAACACCTATATAAGGAGGGCTTGTCCATTCATATCCTCAATCTTTCCGATGCCAATCTTGGGAGCTTAAGGAGTCATGATCTCCAAGTAAGTACTTTCCAAGTTCCAGTTTGAGTTCTAGTCTTGTGATTTGTTCTAGTCTTGTCTAGTCTAGTATCCTAGACATCCTGCCTTGTCCTATTGTAATCTTGTAGTACGAGATCCTATCCACTTATTTCTTGTATCTAGTTGATCTCCCTTAGGGGAGTTCTTGTAACCTAGATCCTGGGTTCTGGGATCTCCTCTATCATCTCTAGTCCATTTATCCATGCATTCTAGTCCCGCATTGTGGGACTTCTTGCAATAGTTTGATATTCTTGTATTATTTCCCATGTGTGGGTGATCTTTCAATCAAAATAATAGTTTTAAAGTCTTGTTCAATCTATTCAGAGGGCACATTCTAGTGCTACCTTTACACTATCTATCTATCTATCTATCTATCTATCTATCTATCTATCTATCTATCTATCTATCTATCTATCTATCTATCTATCTATCTATCTATCTATCTATCTATCTATCTATCTATCTATCTATCTATCTATCTATCTATCTATCTATCTATCTATCTATCTATCTATCTATCTATCTATCTATCGATCTATCTATCGATCTATCTATCGATCTATCTATCGATCTATCTATCTATCTATCTATCTATCTATCTATCTATCTATCTATCTATCTATCTATCTATCTATCTATCTATCTATCTATCTATCTATCTATCTATCTATCTATCTATCTATCTATCTATCTATCTATCTATCTATCTATCTATCTATCTATCTATCTATCTATCTATCTATCTATCTATCTATCTATCTATCTATCTATCTATCTATCTATCTATCTATCTATCAATCA